>AWOL01S0110887.1:0-17182 GCA_000715115.1 Nicotiana otophora
AAAGAGAAAAACAAAAGAAAGAAAAGAGAAAAGAAAGGAGAAAAAGAAAAATAGAAAAAAAAACAATTTTTACTAGTTGGAACTACGTTAGACTTGATTCCTTTTAAGGATACGTAAGTAGCCTTACTCTGAGGTTTAGTGGTCAAATAAAATATTCAAAATTCCCCAGATTCAAAAAAAAAAAAACTGGGGCAGAAGTTTTAGTTTTGCAATAGGTCTGATTCCAAAAGTTGTAATTTTGAACCCTTTCATCTTAAGTCATGTTGAGCCTTATACCACCTTTTCTTTCTAACCCTGTCCAAAACCTACACTACAGTCCAAAGAAAGACCTTCTGATCAACTTTGACGATGCCAAGTCAAGTGAGATGGAGGCATTATTTACATCATGGGTAGCACCTTTGTTCATGGGCACAAGGAAAAGTGAATAAATGAGAGAGTCTTACTGGTGAAAACCCTCGCGGGCACCATAGGGTGATGGTGAGTCGAGAGAAAATTTAAATAAGAGAGTCTTATTGGTGAAAACCCTCACGGGCACCATAGGGCGAGGGTGAGTCGAGAGAAACTTCAGATGAGAGAGTCTTATTGGTGAAAACCCTTACGGGCACCATAGGGTGATGGTGAGTCGAGAGAAAATTCGAATGAGAGGGTCTTATTGGTGAAAACCCTTACGGGCACTATAAGGCGACAACGAGTTGAGAGAGGAGCAAATGAGAGAGACTTGCTGGTGAAAAACCCTCGGGACATTACAAGCCGAATGGGGTTCATGACTTTACAAAGAAATTGAATTATGGAAACCCCGGTTTTGAAGTATGAAGACATAGCATGAACTGAAATGTGATTAGTTGGATGGATTAGGATGATCAATCTGAAATGCATGTCATGATCATTGGAGCTAGTTGTATTTCAGATAAGTCTCTTTTCCATTTTTCTTCAAATAGTCATCTCTGTTTTTCTTTTTTATTCCTAATTCCCGAAGTCACTTCGCTTCGTTTCTTTTGGGTCTATTTTTCTAAGTCTCTGTCAAATTAGTCTTTTGTTAAGAAAGAAAAAAAGGACTTCAAATTTCATTACCAGCTTTTTATTTGCACCAAGCGAAATTCGGCCAGGCACATCACAAGTGACATGATTTAGAATGAGCAATGCGGTGGTAACTGAAGTTCAGGTGGTCAAGTGATTCATGAATTTGTAGGAAATGCAAAGGTTCAACAGTTGTCAGAATGAAAGTGCCATACGACGAGTTGCGTGTAAGGGATTCAAGTCATTCAGAGGTTTTGTGGTCGAGGTCCGATTGAAAGGTCAAACAATTCTTTGTAGCCCGAAGCAGCTAATCAGAATGAAGCAGGATAGTGGCAGAAGATGACACCTTCAGCAAGGATGCCGCAAACTAACCGCCATAGTTTCAAACTAACAAATTTTTCTTTGTTTTAAGCAGGGGAAAGAAATCCTGTTTGCTGTGCTGGGAATCCCCCCATGAGGAAAGTATGTTCCAGATAAGTTCAGTCTTAAGTTTTCAGGACCCTCCTGGATAATGGGATCTAGTTTTAAGTTTTCAGGACCTTCCTGGATAATGGGATGCAACTAACAATCAATGAATGTTCCTGGTACAAACTGGGGCAGAAAATTTTCTCTGTTTTGTCTGTGTTGTTGTGATAGCAGGCGCCCACCTGGAGAATGCGGGAATTTATTTCAAGTTTTAAGTCATCAGGCGCCAACCTGGAGAACGAGGGAATTCATTTAAGCTTTAAGTCAAAATCAGGCGCCCATCTGGAGAACGAGGGAATTTATTTCAAGTTTTAAGTCATCAGGCGCCCATCTGAAAAACGAGGGAATTCATTTCAGTTTTAAGTCATCAGGCACCCACCTGGAGAACGAGAGAATTCATTTAAGCTTTAAGTCAAAATCAGGCGCCCACCTCGAGAACGAGGGAATTTATTTCCAGCTTTAAGTCATCAGGCGCCCACCTGGAGAACGAGGGAATTCATTTCAGTTTCAAGTAATCAGGCGCCCACCTGGAGAATGAGGGAATTCATTTCAAGTGTAAGTCGTCAGGTGCCCACCTGGAGAACGAGGGAATTCATTTTAGATTTTAAGTCATTTTCAAGTTTTAAGTCAGTAGGCACTCACCTGGAAAGCGAGGGAACTAATTTCAAGTTTTAAGTCAGCAGGAGCCCACCTGGAAAACGAGGGATTTCATTTCAAGTTTTAAGTCAACATCAGGCGCCCACCTGGATAATGAGGGAATTTATTTCGAGTTTTAAGTCATCAGGCGCCCACCTGGAGAACGAGGGAAGTCATTTAAGAATTCAAGTCAAGTTAGAAGTAGCAGAGGCTCGCCTCAAGAATGCGAGCTGACAGTCCGAGATGACCAAAGGAAGAAGTCTCAATCCGGAATAAAAGAAAAAAAAAGGTAAAAAGAAAAAAGAGAAGTGAATCCAAAATGCATAAGCCGATGAAAGACATGAACTGCTCAAGACATGGCTAAATACACGAGCACTGCATGTCCGGTCTTGATCCGAAGAAGCTGTAGAAGAATGAATCAGCACCTGCAGTTAGCAAGCATCAAGGTTCAAATCAAAAGTCTGCATGAAGAACCATTCAAGTCTCAAGATCAAGCTTCAGAAGACTTATAGATAGGAATCTTGTAACACATAGCTGATAGGGTTGTTTAGTTCCTTTAGATTTTGATAACAGGACCACGGACCAGAGCCTCGACGGAACCTCACTCGACTCCTCAACCCATCATTCTATCACTCCCCTTGAACTATACGCAATCTGATTCCCTTAAAACCCGAGATATGTAGGTTATCCAGAACCAGGACTCGGTTGCACCCTTTCCTTTGTTTATTTTCCCTGTTGAATAAATATTTGGTAAAAAAATTAGTCACACGGCTCACTTTTGTCTTTGCCTGAAAACTCTTCATGTTCCCAAGCAAAGAGGGGCAGCTCAGAGCAACTAATTTTTTACCATACTTGTGATTTTTCAACACTTTTTAGTATGTGAATAATTTTAAGTTTAATCTACATATTTTAACCTTAACTTCATTTTTAGTAGGTTTTATTTAAGAAAATTAAAAAAATTACAAGAATTATATGTTCTTGATTTTAAAATATTTAGCTAGTATTTTTATTTTACACTCTTTAAAAAATATATATTAATTAAAGCAAGAGTCAATGAGTCATTTCCATGTGGCAAGATTCTTCCTTATCTTTTGTAACAAACTCACATGCTCTCTCTNGTAACAAACTCACATGCTCTCTCAAAAAACATGCACATGCCCATACACACTCTTTTTCTTGGCCACCAATTAATCCCTATACCTAGACCTATATATTGACCACTCACCCAACACACAAAGGGAGATCTGAAAAGGGGGATCAAAGAAAAAGAGCAGCTCTCTAGCGCAGCAATCCTCTCCTTCATCGCCAACCTCCACTTTACCACCAACACCCAAAAATCAGCAGAAACTCCATAAAAGAGACTCTAAAGCTAACCAGGAAAACTCAGCACTGAAGCCAATAAAACATCACCCCAAATACCATCTTCTTTCCTCTATTTCCACCCATGTAAGAGCTCCAAAAGACTAGCTATTTTCACCTCGAATTCGGCTTTAACACGCAGCGAAGCAGTCCTTAAACCCAGTAGAGATGAATCTATTCGGGGACGTCGATTTCGGTCACCAGCGAGTTCTCCGGCCGTAGCTCAGTCCCAATTTTGGTCCTGTTCGTTTCCCTATTTGGTCTTCGAGTTTGTCGCCTTTGTACACCAGTTGATTTCTCAAGGAAGGTTTCTATTCATTAAAGGTTCAGCTTTTTTCTCTTAAATTCATTTTCTGATCACGAATGGCTCAACATCATGTTTTTCATCCATCAATATTGTTGGTTTGCTCTGTTTTGTTGAATGTCGAGTTAGTTCTCTATTGCTCCATTTTTATGGAATATTTTAGCATCTTATCAATAAAGTCTTTTGCGAGTATACACTATGTTTATTAGAAATACATTGATGTAGTAATGCTTTGGACGTTACTGGGAGAAATTTTGGTCCATCCTTTTTCACTTATTATTCTTGAACATGTTTATACTGAGAAGCGTGATATTTTTTATTGTTGGTCGTGTGTTTGAATATTCCTTTGGGCTGATTTTAAGAGATATTAAATTGGTATTTGGTAGGACAATTCCCTAATCTACTGAGTCCTATTGTCTCTTTAATTACTCTAATTACCTTAACTTATTTTGTGTTAATTGGCTTCATTCTGTACTGCTATAGTCTGTTTGTATGGTTATAAATGTCATTAAGAATAGCAAAAATGGAAAACCACGATTTCTTTTAGCAAAAATGGACCATGCTCATCTATAACGTGAGTCATGTTAGGTAGCTTATTTCTTCCACAATAACAATTTGTTTTTCTTCTCTTTCCATAATTCTTAAACCTTCGCATTTGATCTCAAACCTTAGGAAAAATTAAGCAACTTATAAACATTCGTAGCTTGCTTTAGGCGTGAGTAATAAATAATCGTGAATATGGGTACGGTTCCCGTGGCATAGTCATAACACATAAATTCCAATTCGGGTGTGCATTTCATGTGACCCAACCCTAACTTCAAACACTAATAAAATAAGCATGTCGTAAATCGCGGGTGCATTTCATGTGGCGCGGTTTGTGACGTGTGCCAAAATGACAAGTGTACGATATCGCGGCTTGTTCAAACAAACTCCATAAATAATTAAAAGCGGTCAGAAGGCTAAGAAGCACAATAGGTTCTAAAACATGTAATAATTCAGATAATTAGGCCATTTATTAATAGTTGAGCGACCGTGCTAAAACCACGGAACTCGGGAATGCCTAACACCTTCTCCCGGGTTAACAGAATTCCTTACCCGGTCTTCTGTGTTCGCAGACCATAAATAGAGTCAAACTTCCTCGATTTGGGATTTAAAATAAACCGGTGACTTGGGACACCATAACTTATTCCAAGTGGCGACTCTGATCAAATAAATAATCTCATTTCGAATATTGTCACTTTAATTGGGAAAACTCCCCTATCCCCTATCCTTTCGGGAAAAAGAAGGTGTGACACCACTCTATTCTATTGAGGTGATCTTGGCGAAGAGAAGTGAGAGATTCCTTGATCATTACAGAAGTTTTCAAAGGCTCTGCTTTCGAACTCTCCTCCATGGTCACTTCTGATAGTAGAAATGTAATATCTCTTTTCACGTTGTACCTTATTACAGAAGACTTCAAAATTCCTTAAGGCTTCATCTTTATTGCTCAAAAAAATAACCCAAGCGAAACGAGAACAATCATCTACGATAACAAAAGCATATTTTCTACCACCAATACTAGCAATTCTAGTTGGACCAAACAAATTCATATGCAAGAGTTGAAGAGGTTTAGTAGTAGAAACAATATTTTTGATAGATGAACGAGTTTGTTTTCCTAATTGACATACATCACAGATATGATCTTTTGAAAAATCTTGCTTTGGAAGACCAATGACAAGATCACGCTTGGAAAGTTTTTGAATAGTATGCATGATAGTATGACCAAGCTTTCTATACCTTACCCATGGATCATCAATCATTAGAGCTAGACAAATTTGATTACCAAGGCTATCTATGTTACTGATAGTATAAACATTCATGTCTCTATTTCTAGAAAGAACAACTTTACCTGATTCGTCTTCAATAAACCAACTATTTATTTTAAAACGAACCCCATAGTCACTGTCACATAGTTGACTGATACTGAGAAGGTTGTAACCAAGTTCATCAACCAGGTATACTTCGTCAACATCACATGTTAAGCTGATAGGGACTCTTTCAACTCCAATTATATTCCTTTTTTATTTGTCTCCAAAAGTGATAGTTCTTCCATTTAGTTTGGTGGCCGTCTTGAACAGTTGTTTGTCACTAGTCATATATCTGGAACACGCGCTATCAAGATACAATTTCTCTTTTCTATTCTTCTTACGTTGTTCCTGCAACAAATAAAATTACTTATTTTCAGTTACCAAGCCTACTTGGGTCCTGAATGGTTAGTGTTCTGAGTATTAGCTTGACTAGAGGGCTTGGGTCGCTAGACCCATCTCCTGTTGTTCTTAAACCTGCAATTATTAGAGGTATGATCGAGTTTTCCACAGTATAAACATTAGGGGTTATTAGAATTTTCAGAGGCTTTTTCTCCTCTGATTCTGAACCTGCAATGGTTAGAGATGTTCCCATTTTTGCTACAGTGAGTACATAAAGAAAGATTTCTAGTTCTAGTCGGGGATTTATGAGGAACAAACTAATTTGATCTAACTGAACTATGACTAGTGGATTTTCGTAATCCATTCAGTTGAAGTTGATGTTCATTAACTTCATCTTGAAGCATATCTCTCTCAATTTCACATACTTCCAACTTCAAAGCCAAATCATTTTTTCTCTTTGGATTTTTCGAAGTTCATTCAGTACTTTCTCAATATCTGCAAGAGCAGTGTCAATAAATTCTTGGAGTTCATGACAGTTAGGACATGTAGGAAGACGTACCTCACTTGTACCTTCGTCTACCATGAGACCAAGTTCACCTGAGTCTTCATCACTATCTTTGTTGATGTCCATGAAGCACATATTGGCGATTTCTTCTCTCATAACACAAATCCTAGCCTGTCATGATGGCGTCTATCGATGGTACTAGGCAAGTCATCATTTTCAAATACTCCAAATATTTAACAGAAAAATAATTCAATACATTTGGAAAGGAAAAGTCTTCATAAACAATGGGGTAAAACCCAAAACACAATTGTGGAAATAGCTCCCAATATTGGGGTGTCACTAAGCCATAAGCATCTATACATAATCAGTCTAAAAATGAAACGACTATAATAGTTGGATCCAAATACAACGAAAGAAAGGATAAGGAAGGAGAAACAAGGACTGTGAATGCCAGACAACTACCTATGTATCTCCAACGGTCAGCTACGCGAAATATCAACACTCTCCGCATCCAAAAACTCCTGGATATGCACAGGAAGTGCAGGGTGTAGTGTGAGTACAACCAACTAAGTAAGTAACAATAATAAATAAGGAACTGAAAGATAGTGACGAGCTACACAGTTATAATTCATTTTCAAAAGTCTCAACAAGAAAAGTAGACATGCTTTCAAATCTGGCAAATTAAGTCAAATTAGTTTATTCGTGCCAAATTCAAGTAAAAACTAGATAAAAGTATCCTTCAGAAGTTTTCCAAAATCAGTGATATATGGCAACTATGTGGAACAACAATGAAATCATATACAGCCTCTCAGCGGTAATAATCACTCACTCCTCCCATTCACTCCAACCTCACAATCACTCATTCATCACAGTCACTCAACACTCGGCACTCGTCACTCGCACTCAGTAGGTACCTGCGCTCACTGGGGTGTGTACAGACTCCGGAGGGGCTCCTTCAGCCCAAGCACTATATCAAGCCAAATTATGGCATAAATCAACGAAAATATGCTGCGGCGTGTAGCCCGATCCCATAAATATCCTCATAATCAGGCCCTCGGCCTCACTCAATCAACAATCTCTCCAGTCTCTCGGGCTCTCAGAAATCAGGAAAATCAGCCCAAACATCAATAATATGATGTATTAACAAGAATAATAGAGACTGAGATATGATATGCGAATAACACTGAGACTGAGTACAAATAGCATTTAGCAGGTAATCAAAGGATATAACACGGCCTTTGTGGGTCCCAACCGTACCAACAAATAGCCTAATTATGGTCTCTAACATGATTCACAGTCAAATTTCTATAACACACGAAGAGCATATAGTTAACAACAAGTTTATTCAACTTCTCAGTTTCACGGAATGGACCAAGTCACAATTCCCACGATGTACGCCCACACGCTAGTCACCTAGCATGTGCGTCACCTCCAAAATAATCATATAACACCAAATCCGGGGTTTCATACCCTTAGGACCATATTTAAAACTGTTACTTACCTCAACCCGAGCAAAACTCTACTCCAATATGCCTTTGCCTCGCGAATCGGCCTCCAAACGTCTCGAATCTAGCCACAAGCAGTACAATACAATCAATACGGACTAAAGGAATCAATTCTACAAGCAAATTACGAAATTATAAGAAAAAATCTAAAAAAAGCTTCAACTGAAAATCGAAGAAGGAGATGGGGGTCTTTCAAATTGAAAAAAAGAATCTCAATTTTGGCAGAGAAATTCGGGTTGAAGAAGAGGATCTAGGGCATGGAGAAGAAGAAGAAGAAGAAGAAGAAGAAGAAAGGGGAAAACGGGTTAATATAACGTGTGTTTTAGATTTTTACCATTGGATTAGCCCATGTTAGACCATTATTTTTACATTCACGCGCTCATTATATGTAATTCACACGTGAAGTGCCTCGTGGGATTTTTGTGTTTAAGCGACACACTAAAGGATTGGTTGAAATGGCTATATGGAACGAACTGAAAGATAAGTAGTAAAGTGAACAACTGACAACTTAAGGGGCTGCCGATGTATTTGGCCAATTTTTTTGCCTCATTGTTTGAGAACAAATAGTACGGATGAAGCTTATTCATAACGATAAATTCTATTTCAACAAAATTGGTCCATAACCCTAAATCTTGTAAAAGACTACGTATGTAATTTTATTTTTATAGAGTCGAGTAGATTTCACTCCTTCACTTGAAATGTGCGGTTGGTTTACCTAATGCATGGCTTCCCCAACACCAATAGTCACATGAGTTCTCCTAGGCCATAACACATGCGTTGAAAGAAACCGCATGATGCGTTCCGGAGTTGCCGTAGTTCCGTTACCGCCTTGTCGTCTTGGGTTGGGAAGGATACGACAGGCAGACTTCTTTGTTGGCGGAACGAAGGGCTAAATAGCGAGAGTGATTCTCTGAGCCGGTCTGGATTTCCAACGCCTCGGGAAACTGGTCGAGATAGATGACAGCACCTTTTTCCCCTCTTCCTTACCGGTAGGGCAATCTTCTCTTATGGCCTTCACCCCCCGCCCGGAAATAGAGAACCAAGCCCCTTTCTGATCCATTCATTTCTGCAAGCAGGGAGGATCCAGAGCGTTGCCCCCTCCTATTCGAGGTTTTTCCTCGCCCCACAAGCACCCAACCTTCCTTTTGCTCTTCCTTCGGTTTGCCTCCACGAACGCGCCACTTAGGAGCCCTACTCATATTCCAAAGGCGCTACTTCAATTCAAGCGCAAGCCCCCCCTTCTATTGCATAACTTAAAAAAGCTATAAACAAAGTACCAAAGTGGNAGAAACTGGTCGAGATAGATGACATCACCTTTTTCCCCTCTTCCTTACCGATAGGGCAATCTTCTCTTATGGCCTTCACCCCCCGCCCGGAAATAGAGAACCAAGCCCCTTCATTCCTATCCTTTTTGTTTTCAGTCCCGGGTTTCCTTTCCTCTCCAAGCCAATCGATAGCCTTCTTAGTTAACTGCGGAACCCGCCCTTTAGCCATCTATCTTTAGATGCGTAGGGCTTATGAGTCACAGAATTTTAAGCCCAAAAAATAAGGTAAAAAAGTAATTCTATTATAGCATATTTACTTATGGCAAAATGTCTTGAAAATATTTACCTTTGTTTGTTAGTGGCTTTATGAATCAATTCATATTAGTTTTTAAGGGGTCGTTTGGTAGGATGTATTAGATAAAATAATGCATTCATTAGCTTTGTGTATTAATAATATTTTATTTGCTACACTTTTTAAACCTACACATTAGTTATGCAAGCATTAGTTATACACTCTATTTTGTATTATCTTATGCATAACTAATGCATAGGAAACCATGGTATTAACAATACAATGGGTTTTAATGCATGCATTAGCTTAGTTAAAGACAAAACTGCCCTTCAAAAATTTATGCTTGATTAAAATATACCATTATATTAATGCAAGTTTGATGTAAAGTTTGATACCGAAATTGCTCCCGCTATTTATATCTATTTTTCGCCAATTTCTTTATTGTAAATTTATAAAACTCTATACTCTACTACAACGTACTGTAATGCACTTGTAATCAATTCATTATTTTTATTTTTTTATTCAAACTTTCTTTGCCTAATAATCAAAGAAATTAGAAAATAAAATTATATCCCTAGGAATTAAATAAATTCTTAGCATTTTTCTTTTTTATAAATAAATATTCATTTCTATACTACAGTATAGGTACACAAACTAAATAATTTTTTAAACCTTTTTCATATAAAAATATTTCTCAACATATGTTTCTTTTAAAAAGATAAAGTGATGAATTGGTTATAAGGGTATTTTTGTAAACAAATAATTTTTTTAGGAATTGTGTAATGCATTAAGACATCAATGCAAATAATGGATAAGAAATATGTCACCATAACTAATACAAGTATAACTAATACCATCGTTACTAATACACCCATTTCAATATTATTCTTATACACCATATGAAACGACCCCTAAATGTGATACCACTTACGAGAAAGTTGAGTATGCCACTATTGTGATATACTTCTTTCATCTCAAATTATTTGTTATATTTGTTACAAGCCCCTTAAGAAAATATTAAATAGGAAGTTTTTGACTATTTTACCCTTATTTATATCTTAAAATATAATCTCTCTTCATTTAATACTTATTTATAATTAAGGTATTTGTAGTCTTTAAGAACAATTAATATTAACGATAGAATAGAAGAAAAATTATGATGACCCAAAATGTCATCTTTAAATTTAATAATTAATTATGTGTTCTAAGACCTCGAAAAGTACTATTTATCATTTCTCCACTTGCGTGCGCAATCCGTAAAGATTTCTGGAAAGTTTTTATGTGAAAAATGGATTAAAATGTGAATTAGAGCTTTAAAACTCAATTGAGTTGACTTTGGTCAACATTTTGAGCAAACGGACTCGAATTAGTATTTTGACTATTCCGGTAGGTCCGTATCGTGATTTGGGACTCGGGCGTATGCCCGGAATCAAATTCTGAGGTCCCTAGCCCGAGATATAAAATTTTGATGAAAAATTAAAAGTTTAAGTTCAAATAGTGACCGGATGTTTAATTATGTGCAAATGACCCCGGAATAGAATTTTGATGATTCCAATAGCTCCATATGTTGATTTTGGACTGAGGAGCATGATCAAAATTTTATTTGAAAGTCCGTAGTGAAATTAGGCTTGAAATGGCTACAATAGGAATTTATGTTTGGAAGTTTGATCGGAGAGTTGACTTTTTGATATCGAGGTCGGAATCCAGTTCTGAAAATTTTCATAGCTCTGTGTTATGTCATTTATGACTTGTGTGTAAAATTTGAGATCAATCGGAGTTGATTTGATAGGTTTCGACATCAAGTGTAGAAATTAGAAATTTTAAGTTTCATGAAGCTTGAATGAGAGCATAATTCTTGGTTTTAGCGTCGTTTTATGTGATTCGAGTTTTTCAATAAGTTCGTATGATGTTTTAGGATTTTTTGGTATATTTGGTTGAGGTCCAGAGGTCCTCGGGTGAGTTTCGGATGGTTAACGGATCAAAAGTTGGACTTAAAAAGCTGCTGCAATTTTCCCTTATGTTCTATACTCTGGGCTGTGATCGAGCTTCAGATCGAGCCAAGATTGAACCCAGATATCGAGCCCACGATCGAGGCCTGAGTCGAAGCCAGGGACGAGGCTCAGTATCGAAGCCACGATCGAAGGTCCAACTCGAGGGCCAGGATCAAGACCCAAGATCGAGGGTCACGATCGAAGTCCCAGGCTCGATGCCATGATCGAGGCCATGACTGAGTCCCAGGCTCGAGGCCCTGATCAAGGCCATGACCAAGTCCCAAGCTCGAGGCCATGAACGAAGCCCAGGCACGAGGGCTACGATCGAAGCCACGATCGAGGCCCAATTCCGAAGGCTGCCTGGGCAGTTTATAAAAGAGGACATTCGTCCCATTTGCCATTTTTGACGAACTTGAGCTTGAGCAGAGGCGACTGTTGACAGATTTTCAATGGAAAAATATTGGGGTAAGTGATTCTAACTCGGATTTGGTCTACATATACACGTATATCATTGTTTTAACCATAAAATAGTGTTTTGAGATTTAAATTTTGAAAATTTTTAGAAATCTCATAGAAACGAATTTTTGAGATTTCGGTATCGATTCAGAGTCGAATTTGAGTGAAACTGGTATGGTTGGACTCGTAATTGAAGGGGTTGTCGGATTTCGTAACTTTTACCGAATTTCGAGATGTGGGCCCTACAGACGAATTATTAATTAATTTCGAGATTTTATTGAAAATGTAGTATTTTCTTATAGAATTGATTCCTATAAATTTTAGTGATTGTATCGAATTATTTTTGGTTAGATTCGAGCCAATCGAAGTTGGTTAATCGAGGAAAAGGCCTACTAGTAGATTAAATTGGAGCAAGACGAGGTAAGTCTCCTGTCTAATCTTGTGAGGGGAAAATTACCTCATAGGTGATTAAAATCAAATAATTGTTGGAAATTGTGGGAACTACGTACGTACGAGGTGACGACAGTCCGTGCGTAGTTACTATTAATGCTAAAGTTCGGGTAGTTTAGGACTCAAAGCATGAATTAATTATGTAAATTGTATTCTTTGTTTAATTAATAATATTTGACATATATATACATATATATTGTGAATTGTAAGATAAAACTATTAGAGGATGAGAATCTCATATACATTGTTTTTGTTCTATTTAAATTTATTTAATTGTTAAGAGAAATTGTTCTTCCTCCTGAATTTTAGCTTATGACAAATATACTCTCATTCCGGAGGTACATAAGAAAATGTCCTCCTTTCTTGTGGAGCGGGCCGAACGCCTCGGCATGATAGATGCATTTATGGATCGTGTCGTACGTCCCTAGGCAGTGTACACAATATTCTGGATCGGGCCGAACGACCTCGGCAGAAATCATGCTTAATAATAATAATAATTACATGATACTTTGACGGTTTATTGCAGCTTGTAAAGCTATTTGATAATTTATAAATTCATTGAAATTAAATTGCAGCTTGTACAACAATTTGACATATTGGAATTTTATTGAAATTGAAGGATTTAATATATATATATATATATATATATATATATATATATATATACGGAGAATTGTTGCATTTTGAAGGAATTTAATTATTTCTGCTGGTTAAATAAATTATTGTTATATTCTCGGAATCATGCTGATTTAAATATTCTAGTCTTATTTCAATTATTATTATTGACCCATAGTGAGTGTCAAAGTTGGCCATCTCGTCTCTACCACTTCGAGATTAGACTTGATACTTACTGGGTACACGTTGTTTACGTACTCATACTACAGTTGCTGCACTTTTTGTGCAGGATCTGAGACACGTACTAATGGAGGACCTATCATCACATATCCACATCATCCCGAGGCATAGTAGTGAGTTGCATTTCTGAGCCGTTCTGCAGCTACCTGTATCTCTTCTTATATTTACATTCTGTCTATTTCATTTCAGACAGTATTCGGAGTTTTGTATAATCTATTAGATGCTCATGCACTTGTGACACCGGGTCTTGGCACACACATTGGTAGAATTTGGTATTTTATTATTTTCTTGGATTAAGAGTTTAACCAATGCACGTTTGATTTATCAATTAGCTTGCCTAGCTGTAGTGTTGGGCGCCATCACGACCTATAGGTGAAATTGGGTCTTGACAACATGGTATCAGAGCACTTGGTTCACATAGGTCTCACAAGTTATGAGCAGACCTAATAGAGTCTTGCGGATCGGTGGAGACGTCTGTACTTATCATCGAGAGGCTATTTGGCGTTAGGAAACTACCTTTCTTCATATTCCATCGTGCAATTGATGTAGTACTAAATATCCTTCTCTTATTCTCTCACAGATGGTGAGAACACGCTCTAATGAGATTCCAGACCAGTGAAGAGCTACTCCCCCAGCTTCTAGAGGCTGAGGCAAAGGCCGAGAGATGGCTCCAGGCCGTGGTAGAGGGCGCGGACGTCCCAGGACTGTTCCAGTTATGCCGCCAGTGGGTCCAGCAGAGAATCCCATTATTGAGGCATAGGATGAAGTGCCTGTGGCAGAGCCAGCTCCTGTGGATTTCACATTTGCGCGCGGGATTCCAGGATGTTATGGGTCGTATGATGCGGTTCATGAACAATATGACTCAGGCCGATTTATTTTCGGCAGACCCAACCACATCTAAGGCGGGCGGGGGAGCACAGATCCCAACCGCACAGGCTCATGGACAGGCAGCTGTTGTATATCATACCCAGGGTGCACTACCCATAGGTGGAGCCCAGCCAGTGGCAGCAGCTACACCTGAGCCCAGGCCAACTGTAGCCCACGATCCTCAGAAATTATTGGACCGATGGACTAGACTACATCCTCCTGTCTTTGGGGGTGAGCGACATGAGGATCCACATGACTTCATTGATCGTTGCAGGGACAGACTGAACAACATGAGGATATTGGTGTCTCATGGGGTAGACTTTGCTACTTTTCAGCTACAGGGTAGAGCCCGTAGATGGTGGCAGTCTTATGTTCTTGGCAGACCAGCAAATTCTCCTCCCATAACTTGGGAAAGGTTCACTCGTATCTTCCTGGACAGGTATATTCCACCCTCCCAGAGGGAAGAGTTGAGGTTTCAGCTTGAGCAGCTCCAGTAAAGTCAGATATCAGTAACCAATTATGAGGCGAGGTTTTCTGAGTTATCTCGCCATGCACTTATGATACTCCCTACTGAGGCGGAGAGAGTGCGGAGGTTTATTGTGGGTTTACATACTAGCATTCAGGCCACTATGGCTCGAGAGGTTGAGATGGATACTTCTTAGGAGTTAGTCGTGGAGATAGCCCGGAGGATTGAGGGTATACGTCAGCGTAGCCGAGAGCAGGTTACTAGAGATAAGCGGTTTAGGTATTCTGGAGAGTTTAGAGGTGCTCCGTCTGGTGGCAGAGGTCAGTTCGTGAGAGGGCAGTCCAGCAGGCCCCCATATCCAGCACCCGCGCCTCCTCGGGATGCTTCGGTACGACCTTATTTTAGTGTTATACTAGAGAGTTCTTATCGCCCACCAGCTATTCAGGGTTCTTCCCATGGTTATTCAGGTCCCCAGGGCTAGACACTTAGTCAGTAGCCCATCACACCAAAAAGTTGTTACGAGTGCGGGGATCCCAGTCACATGCGGAGGTTTTGCCCCAGGCTTTGGGGTAGACCAGTACAGCAGAGTCAGCAGCCTATCCTTACCAGAGTAGTTTCTCCACCAGTAGTACGACCACCGAGAGGTGGAGGACAGGTGGGTAAGGGCCCTCCTAGAGGTGGAGGTCAGCCAGGCGGAGGCCAGCCAGTTGGCGATCCAGCTCGGTTCTATGCTTTTTCGGCTAGACCAGATGCAAAGGCCTCAGATGCCGTGATTACAGGTATTATTTCTGTTTGTGGCAAAGATGCATCAGTATTATTTGATCCAGGATCTACATATTCATATGTGTCATCTCTATTTGCTCTATTCCTAGGTGTTTCTCGCGAGTCCTTGAGTACTCCTATTTATGTGTCCACTTCTGTGGGCGATTCTCTTGTTGTGAACCGGATCTACCGAACCTCTATTATTATATTCTGTGGTTATGAAACTAGAGCAGATCTCTTATTGCTTGAGATGACCGATTTTGAATTTATTCTGGGCATGGACTGGTCATCTCTATATCATGCTATTCTAGATTTTCATGCCAAGACTGTTACCTTGGCTATTCCAGGATTGCCTAAGCTGGAGTGGAAGGGTTTGCCTGTTAGTTCATTTAATCGAGTTATTTCTTTTATAAAGGCTCAACACATAGTTGAGAAGGGTCGTTTGGCTTACCTAGCCTATGTTCGGGATACTACTGCAGAGACTCCGACTATTGATTCAGTGCCTGTAGTTCGGGAGTTCTCCGATGTATTTCCTTCAGATCTTTCAGGTATTCCACCTGATCGTGATATTGGTTTCTGTATTGACTTGGTTTCAGATACCTAGCCTATATCTATCCTACCGTATCGCATGGCTCCAAAAGAATTGAAAGAATTGAAAGAACAGCTTGAAGAGTTACTAGCCAAATGGTTCGTCAGACCGAGTGTATCGCCTTGGGGTGCACTAGTATTATTTGTAAAAAAGAAGGATGGAATAATGAGGATGTGTATTGATTATCGCCAATTGAAGAAAGTCACTATTAAGAACAAGTACCCGTTCTCGTGTATTGATGATCTATTTGACCAGTTGCAGGGTGCTAGGGTATTCTCTAAGATCGACTTGAGGCCGGGGCACCATCAGTTGAAGATTCGGGATTCGGATGTTCCGAAGACTGCTTTTCGGACTAGATATGGTCATTATGAGTTTCTGGTGATGTCCTTCGATTTAACTAATACCCCGACAGCATTTATGGATCTAATGAACATGGTATTCATGCCATACATTGATTGGTTTGTCATTGTCTTCATTGATGACCTATTAATCTATTCGTGCAGTAAGGAGGAACATGAGCAGCATATGAGAGTAGTGCTTCAGACATTGTGGGAACAAAAGCTATATGCTAAGTTCTCTAAATGTGAGTTTTGGCTAGAGTCTGTAGCATTTTTGGGACATATTGTATCGGGCGAAAATATTAATGTTGATCCCAAAAAGCTTGAGGCAGTTCAGAATTGGCATCGTCCCACTTCGGAGACTGAGATCAGGTGTTTTCTGGGTTTATCAGGTTATTATCGTCGATTTGTAGAAGGTTTTTCATCTATTGCAGCACCTTGGACCAAATTAACCCAGAAGGGTGTTCAGTTCGGATGGTTCGATGATTGTGAGTCAAGCTTTTAGAAGCTCAAGACAGCACTGACTGCACCCGTGTTAGTGTTACCATCTGGTTCGGGAATATATACAGTGTATTGCGACGCGTCACGCGTTGGCTTGGGTTGTGTATTAATGCAGGAAATGCGAGTTATTGCATATGCTTCACGTCAGTTGAAGCCCCACGAGAAGAATTATCCAGTGTATGATTTGGAGTTAGCTGCGATTGTTCACGCTCTAAAGATTTGGAGGCATTATCTTTATGGGGTGTCTTGTGAAGTTTACACTGATCATCGCAGTTTTCATCATTTGTTCAAGTAGAGGGATCTAAATTTGAGGCAGCGCAGATGGCTGGAGTTACTAAAAGATTATGATATTACTATATTGTATCATCCGGGC
>AWOL01S0110893.1:3660-19307 GCA_000715115.1 Nicotiana otophora
GTAACTATGGTTCCTTAGGTCATATTCTATGACCCAAAAAATCTTTAGGCGATCCGGGTTCGGGGGCTCGGGCCCACTCGGAAGGGGTGGGCTATAGCACAGAACAATATGGGAATCGGGAGAAATTCTAGTTTTTTTGCCGTACAATGCAAAACAACGAGGAACGGTCATGGCGGTAAGTATGGTTCCTTATTTCGTATTTCTATATCCCGGAAAATATTTAGGCGATCGGGGTACGGGGGTGGCCCGGGACCACTCTGAAGGCGTGGGCTATAGAACACGAAAATATGGGAATGAGGCGAAATTCTAGTTTTTTTGCCGTAAAATGCAAACAAACGAGGAACAGTCATGGCGGGGCAGCGACTATAGTTCCTTAGGTCGTATGCAATGACCCAAAAAGTTTTTAGGCGATTAAGGTTCGGGGGCTCGGGCCCACTCGGAAGGCGTGGGCTATAGCACACGAAAATATGGGAATCGCGCGGATCCTAGTTTTTGTCCGTAAAATGCAAAAGCATGAGGAACGTTCATGGGAGGGTGGTAACTATGGTTCCCTAGGTCATATTCTATGACCCAAAAAATTTTTAGGCGATCCGTGTTCGGGGGCTCGGGCCCACTCGGAAGGCGTGGGCTAGAGCACACGAAAATATGGAAATCGGGCAAAATTCTAGTTGTTTTGCCATAAAATGCAAAACAACGAGGAACGATCGTGGCGGGGCGGTAACTATGGTTCCTTAGGTCGTATTTCTCTATCCCAGAAAATTTTAAGGCGATCGGGGTCTGCGGGGGCCCGGGACTACTATGAAGGCGTGGGCTATAGAACACGCAAATATGGGAATCGGGCGGAGTTCTAGTGTTTTTGCTATAAAACGCAAAAAAGTGAGGAACGGTCATGGCGAGGCGGTAACTATGGTTCCTTAGGTTGTATTTCTATATCCTGGAAAATATTTAGGCGATCGGGGTCCAGGGGTGGCCCGGGACCACTCTAAAGGCGTGGGCTATAGAACACGAAAATATGGGAATCAGGCGGAATTCTAGTTTTTTTGCCGGAAAAAATACCAAAATACGAGGAACAGTCATGGCGTGGCGGCGACTATGGTTCCTTAGGTCGTATTCTATGACCCGACAAAAATTTTAGGCGATTCGAGTTTGGGGGCTCGGGCCCACTCGGAAGGCGTGGGCTATAGCGCACGAAAATATGGGAATCGCGCGAATTCTAGTTGTTTGGCCGTAATCCGCAAAAAAATGAGGAACGGTCATGGCGGGGCGATAACTATAGTTCCTTAGGTCATATTATATGACCCAAAAATATTTTAGGCAATCCGGGTTCGGGGGCTCGGGCCCACTCGGAAGGCGTGGGCTATAGCACACGAAAATATGGGAATCAGGAGAAATTCTAGTTCTTTGGTCGTAAAATGCAAAACTACGAGGAATGGTCATGGCGGGGCAGTAACTATGGTTCCTTAGGTATTATTTCTATATCCTGGAAAATATTTAGGCGATCGGGGTCCGGGGGTGGCCCGGGACCACTCTGAAGGCGTGGGCTATAGAACACGAAAATATGGGAATCAGGCGAAATTCTAGTTTTTTGCCGTAAAATGCCAACACATGAGGAACAGTCATGGCGGGGCGGCGACTATGGTTCCTTAGGTTGTATTCTATGATCCGAGAAAATTTTAGGCGATTCGAGTTTGGGGGCTCGGGCCCACTCGGAAGGCGTGGGCTATAGCACACGAAAATATGGAAATCGAGCGGATTCTAGTTGTTTGGCCGTAAACCGCAAAAAAATGAGGAACAGTCATGGCGGCGCGGTAACTATGGATCCTTAGGTCGTATTTCTATATCCCGAAAAACTTTTAGGCAATCGGGGTCCGAGGGTGGTCCGGGACCACTCTGAAGGCGTGGGCTATAAAACACAAAAATATGGGAATCAGGCGGAATTCTAGTTGTTTTGACGTAAACTGCAAACAAACGAGGAACAGTCATGGCGGGGCAGCGACTATGGTTACTTAGGACTTATTCTATGACCCGAAAAGTTTTTAGGCGATCCGGGTTCGGGGGCTCGGGCCCACTCGGAAGGCGTGGGCACACACGAAAATATGGGAATCGCGCGGATTCTAGTTTTTTGGCCGTAAAATGCAAACACACGAGGAACGGTCAGGGCAGGGCGGTAAATATGATTCCTTAGGTCATATTCTATGACCCGAAAAGTTTTTTGGCGATCCGAATTAGGAGGCTCGGGCCCACTCGGAAGGCGTGGGCTATAGCACACGATAATATGAAAATCGGGCAAAATTATAGTTTTTTTACCATAAAATGCAAAAACACGAGGAACGGTCATGGCGGGGGTGGAAACTATGGTTCCTTAGGTCGTATTCTATGACTCAAAAATTTTTTAGGCGATCCAGGTTCGGGGTCTCGGGCCCACTCGGAAGGCGTGGGCTATAGCACACGAAAATATGGGAATCGCGCGGAGCCTAGTTTTTTGGCCGTAAAATGCAAGAACATGAGGAATGGTCATGGTGGGGCGGTAACTATGGTTCCTTAGGTCATATTCTATGACCCAAAAAATCTTTAGGCGATCCGGGTTCAGGGGCTCGGGCCCACTCGGAAGGGGTGGGCTATAGCACACACAAATATGGGAATCGGGAGAAATTCTAGTTTTTTTGTCGTAAAATGCAAAACAACGAGGAATGGTCATGGCGGTAACCATGGTTCCTTAGGTCGTATTTCTATATCCCGGAAAATATTTAGGCGATCGGGGTCCGGGGGTGGCCCGGGACCACTCTGAAGGCGTGGGCTATAGAACACGAAAATATGGGAATGAGGCGGAATTCTAGTTTTTTTGCCGTAAAATGCAAACAAACGAGGAACAATCATGGCGGGGCAGAAACTATAGTTCCTTAGGTCGTATTCTATGACCCAAAAAATTTTTAGGCGATCAAGGTTCGGGGGCTCGGGCCCACTCGGAAGGCGTGGGCTATAGCACATGAAAATATGGGAATCGCGCGGATCCTAGTTTTCTGTCCGTAAAATGCAAAAACACGAGGAACGGTCATGGCATGGCAGTAACTATGGTTCCTTAGGTCATATTCTATGACCCAAAAAATTTTTAGGCGATCCGGGTTCGGGGGCTCGGGCCCACTCGGAAGGCGTGGGCTAGAGCACACAAAAATATGGGAATCAGGAGAAATGCTAGTTTGTTTGCCATAAAATGCAAAACAACGAGGAACGGTCATGGCTGGGCGGGTAACTATGGTTCCTTAGGTCGTATTATTATATCCCGGAAGATTTGTAGGCGATCGGGGTCTGCGGGGGCCCGGGACCACTCTGAAGGCGTGGGCTATAGAACACGAAAATATGGGAATCGGGCGGAGTTCTAGTTGTTTTGCTATAAAACGCAAAAAAATGAGGAACGGTCATGACGGGGCGGTAAATATGGTTCCTTAGATTGTATTTCTATATCCTGGAAAATATGTAGGCGATCGGGGTCTAGGGGTGGCCCGGGACCACTCTGAAGGCATGGGCTATAGAACACGAAAATATGGGAATCAGGCGGAATTCTAGTTTTTTTGCCGTAAAATGCCAAAATACGAGGACCAGTCATGGCGGGGTGGCGACTATGGTTCCTTAGGTCGTATACTATGACCCGAGAAAATTTTAGGCGATTCGATTTCGGGGGCTCGGGCCCACTTGGAAGACGTGGGCTATAGCACACAAAAATATGGGAATCGCGCGGATTCTAGTTGTTTGGCCGTAAACCGCAAAAACACGAGGAACGGTCATGACGGGGTGGTAACTATGGTTCCTTAGGCCATATTCTATGACCCAAAAGAATTTTAGGCGATCCAGGTTTGGGGGCTCGGGCCCACTCGGAAGGCGTGTGCTATAGCACACGAAAATATGGGAATCGGGAGGAATTCTAGTTTTTTGGCGTAAAATGCAAAACAACGAGGAATGGTCATGGCAGGGCGGTAACTATGGTTCCTTAGGTCGTATTTCTATATCTCGAAAAATGTTTAGTCGATTGGGGTCCGGGGGTGGCCCGGGACCACTCTGAAGGCGTGGGATATAGCACACGAAAATTTGAGAATCGGGCGGAATTCTTGTTTTTTGGCCGTAAAACGCAAAACAACGAGGAACGGTCATGGCGGGGTGGGAACTATGGTTTGTTAGGTTGTATTTCACATGCCAGAAAATCTTTAGCCACTATGGGAATCGGGCGAAATTCTAGGTTTTTGGCCGTAAAACGCAAAACAACGAGGAACGGTCATGGCGGGGTGGGAACTATGGTTTGTTAGGTTGTATTTCACATGCCAGAAAATCTTTAGCCACTATGGGAATCGGGCGAAATTCTAGGTTTTTGGCCGTAAAACGCAAAACAACGAGGAACGGTCATGGCGGGGTGGGAACTATGGTTTGTTAGGTTGTATTTCACATGCCAGAAAATCTTTAGCCACTATGGGAATCGGGCGAAATTCTAGGTTTTTGGCCGTAAAACGCAAAACAACGAGGAACGGTCATGGCGGGGTGGGAACTATGGTTTGTTAGGTTGTATTTCACATGCCAGAAAATCTTTAGCCACTATGGGAATCGGGCGAAATTCTAGGTTTTTGGCCGTAAAACGCAAAACAACGAGGAACGGTCATGGCGGGGTGGGAACTATGGTTTGTTAGGTTGTATTTCACATGCCAGAAAATCTTTAGCCACTATGGGAATCGGGCGAAATTCTAGGTTTTTGGCCGTAAAACGCAAAACAACGAGGAACGGTCATGGCGGGGTGGGAACTATGGTTTGTTAGGTTGTATTTCACATGCCAGAAAATCTTTAGCCACTATGGGAATCGGGCGAAATTCTAGGTTTTTGGCCGTAAAACGCAAAACAACGAGGAACGGTCATGGCGGGGTGGGAACTATGGTTTGTTAGGTTGTATTTCACATGCCAGAAAATCTTTAGCCACTATGGGAATCGGGCGAAATTCTAGGTTTTTGGCCGTAAAACGCAAAACAACGAGGAACGGTCATGGCGGGGTGGGAACTATGGTTTGTTAGGTTGTATTTCACATGCCAGAAAATCTTTAGCCACTATGGGAATCGGGCGAAATTCTAGGTTTTTGGCCGTAAAACGCAAAACAACGAGGAACGGTCATGGCGGGGTGGGAACTATGGTTTGTTAGGTTGTATTTCACATGCCAGAAAATCTTTAGCCACTATGGGAATCGGGCGAAATTCTAGGTTTTTGGCCGTAAAACGCAAAACAACGAGGAACGGTCATGGCGGGGTGGGAACTATGGTTTGTTAGGTTGTATTTCACATGCCAGAAAATCTTTAGCCACTATGGGAATCGGGCGAAATTCTAGGTTTTTGGCCGTAAAACGCAAAACAACGAGGAACGGTCATGGCGGGGTGGGAACTATGGTTTGTTAGGTTGTATTTCACATGCCAGAAAATCTTTAGCCACTATGGGAATCGGGCGAAATTCTAGGTTTTTGGCCGTAAAACGCAAAACAACGAGGAACGGTCATGGCGGGGTGGGAACTATGGTTTGTTAGGTTGTATTTCACATGCCAGAAAATCTTTAGCCACTATGGGAATCGGGCGAAATTCTAGGTTTTTGGCCGTAAAACGCAAAACAACGAGGAACGGTCATGGCGGGGTGGGAACTATGGTTTGTTAGGTTGTATTTCACATGCCAGAAAATCTTTAGCCACTATGGGAATCGGGCGAAATTCTAGGTTTTTGGCCGTAAAACGCAAAACAACGAGGAACGGTCATGGTGGGGTGACGACTATGGTTCCTTAGCGCGTATTCTATGGCCCAAAAAATTTTTAGGCAATCCAGGTCCAGGGGATTGGGCCCACTCTGAAGGCGTGGGATATAGCACACGAAAATATGGGATTCGAGCGGATTCTAGTTTTTTGGCCGTTAAATACAAACACACGNCTATGGTTCCTTGGGTCGTAATCTATGGCCCAAAAAAATGTTAGGTGATCCGGGTCCGGGGGCTCAGGCCCACTGTGAAGGCATGGGCTATAAGCACACACAAATATGGGAATCGGGCGGAATTCTTGTTTTTTGGCCGTAAAATGCAAAAACACGAGGAACAGTCATTGCGGGGAGTCGACTACGGTTCCTTAGGTCGTATTCTGTGACCGGAAAAAATATTAGGCGATCCGGGTTTGGGGGCTCGGGCCCACTCGGAGGACATGCGCTATAGTACACGAAAATATGGAAATCTAGCGGAATTCTAGTTTTTTTGCCGTAAAACGCAAAACAACGAGGAACGGTCATGGCGGGGTGGTAACTATGGTTCCTTAGGTTATATTTCATGGCCCTAAAATATTTTAGGCGATCGGTGTCCGGGGGGCCCTGGCCCACTCGGAAGGCGTGGGCTATAGAACACGAAAATATGGGAATCGGACGGAATTCTAATATTTTGGCCGTAAAATGCAAAAAAAGAGGAACGGTCATTTCGGGGGCTCGGGCCCACTCGGAATGCGTGGGCTATAGCACACAAAAATATGGGAATCACGCAGAATTATAGTTCTTTTGCCATAAAACACAAAAACATGAGGAACGGTCATGGCGGGGTGGTAACTATGGTTCCTTAGGTCGTATTTCTATAGCCCGGAAAATTTTTAGACGATTGGGGTCCGGGGGGCTTAGGACCACTCTTAAGGCGTGGGCTATAGACCACGAAAATATGGGAATCAGGCGGAATTCTTATTTTTTGGCCATAAAACGCAAAAACAAACGAGGAACGGTCATTGCGGGGTGGCGACTATGGTTCCTTGGGTCACATTATATGGCCTGAAATTTTTTTAGACAATTCGGGTTAGGGGGCTCGGGCCCACTCTGAATGCGTGGGCTATAAGCACACGAAAATTTGGGAATCAGGCAGAATTTTAGTTTTTTGGCCGTAAAACGCAAAAACAATGAGGAACGGTCATTGCGGGGCGGCAACTATGGTTCCTTGTGTCGTATTCTGTGGCCCAAAATTTTTTTAGACGCTCCTGGTCTAGGGGATTGGGCCCACTATGAATGCGTGGGCTATAAGCACACGAAAATATGAGAACGGGAGAAATTCTAGTTTTTTGGTCGTAAAAAGCAAAAACACGAGAAACGGTCATGGCGGGGTGGGAACTATGGTTTGTTAGGTTGTATTTCACATGCCAGAAAATCTTTAGCCACTATGGGAATCGGGCGGAATTCTAGTTTTTGTGCCGTAAAACGCAAATAAATGAGGAACGGTCATCGAGGGGTGGCGACTATGGTTCCTTAGGTCGTATTATATGACCCTAAAAAATATAGCCAATCCGGGTTTGGGGGCTCGGGCCCGCTCAGAAGGCGTGGGCTAAGGCACACGAAAATATGGGAATCGGGCGAAATTCTAGGTTTTTGGCCGTAAAATGCAAAACAACGAGGAAAGGTCATGGAGGGGCGGCGACTATGGTTCCTTGGGTCATAATCTATAGCCCAAAAAGTTTTTAGGTGATTCGGGTGGGGGGGCTCGGGACCACTCGGAAGGCGTGGGCTATAAGCACACGAAAATATGGAAATCGAGCGGAATTCTAGTTTTTTGGCCATAAAATGCAAAAACACGAGGAACGGTCATGACGAGGCGGAGACTATGATTCCTTAGGGCATATTATATGACCCGAAAAATTTTTAGGCGATCCGGGTTCAGTGGCTCGGGCCCACTCGGAAGGCGTGCCCCATAGCACACGAAAAAAAGGAAATCTGGCGGAATTCTAGTATTTTTGCTGTAAAACAAAAAACAACGCGGAAAGGTTATGGTGGGGCGGCGACTATGGTTCCTTATGTCATATTCTATGGCCCGAAAACATTTTAGGCGATCCAGGCCCGGGGGCGCGGGCACGAAAATATGGGAATCAGGCGGATTCTAGTATTTTGGCCGTAAAACGTAAAAACACGAGGAACGGTCATGGCAGGGTGGTAACTATGGTTCCTTAGGTTGTATTTCATGGCCCAAATATTTTTTAGGAGATCAGGGTCCGGGGGCCCGGGCCCACTCGGAAGGCGTGGGCTATAGAACACGAAAATATGAGAATCGAGCGAAATTCTAGTTTCTTGGCCGTAACATGCAAAATAACGAGGAACAGTCATTGCGGGGAGGCGACTATGGTTCCTTGGGTCATATTCTATGGCCCAAAAAGTTTTTAGACAATCCGGGTCAGGGGGCTCGGGCCCACTCTGAATGTGTGGGCTATAAGCACACGAAAATATGGGAATCGGGCGGAATTCTAGTTTTTTGGCCGTAAAACGCAAAAGCACGAGGAATGGTCATGGCGGGGCGGTAACTATGGTTCGTTATGTCGTATTCGATGGCCCGGAAAATCTTTAGGCGTTCGGGGTCTGGGGCCCGGGCCCACTCGGAAGGCGTGGGCTATAGCACATGAAAATGTGAGAATCGGGCGGAATTCTAGTTTTTTGGCCGTAAAATGCAAAACACGAGAAACGGTAATGGCGGGGCGGCAACTATGGTTCCTTAGGTCGTATTCTATGACCCAAAATTTTTTTCGGCGATCCAGGTTTGGGGGCTCGGGCCCACTCAGAAGGCGTGGGCCATAGAACACAAAAATATGGGAATCGGGCGGAATTCTAGTATTTTGGCCGTAAAGCACAAAATAACGAGGAACGGTCATGGTGGGGTGACGACTATGGTTCCTTAGCGCGTATTCTATGGCCCAAAAATTTTTTAGGCAATCCAGGTCCAGGGGATTGGGCCCACTCTGAAGGCGTGGGATGTAGCACACGAAAATATGGGATTCGAGCGGATTCTAGTTTTTTGGCCGTTAAATACAAACACACGAGGAACGGTCATTGCGGGGTAGCGACTATGGTTCCATGGGTCGTATTCTATGGCCCGAAAAATTTTTAGATGATCCGAGTCCGGGGGCTCGGGCCCACTCTGTAGGCGTGGGCTATAGCACACGAAAATATGGAAATCGGGCGGATTCTATTTTTGGCCGTAAGATGCAAACATACAAGGAACGGTCATGAAGGGGCGGTAACTATGGTTCATTAGGTCGTATTCTATGACCCGAAAAAATTTTAAGCGATTAGAGTCCGGGGGGCCCAGGTCCACTCGGAAGGGGTGGGCTGTAGAACACGAAAATATGAGAATCTGGCGGAATTCTAGTTTTTTGGCCGTAAAATGCAAAGACATGATGAACGGTCATTGCGGGGAGGCGACTATGGTTCCTTGGGTCGTAATCTATGGACCGAAATTTTTTTAGACGATTCGGGTCTGGGGCCCCGGGCCCACTCTGAATTTGTGGGCTATAAGCATACGAAAATATGGGAATCAGACGGAATTCTAGTTTTTTGGCCGTAAAACGCAAAAACATGAGGAACGGTCATTGCAGGGTGGTAACTATGGTTCGTTAGGTTTTATTTCATATCCCGAAAAACCTTTAGGCGCTAGGGGTTTGGGGGACCCGGGCCCACTCGGAAGGCATGGGCTATAAGCACACGAAAATATGGAAATCATGCAGATTCTAGTTTTTTGGCCGTCAAACATAAACACACGAGGAATGGTCATGGCGGGGCGGTAGCTATGGTTCCTTAGGTTGTGTTTCATAGCCCAAAAAACTTTTAGGCGATCGGGGTCACTCGGAAGGCGTGGGCTATAGAATACGAAAATATGGGAATCGGGCAAAATTCTAGTTTTTTGGCCGTAAAACGCAAAAAATGAGGAACGGTCACTGCAGGGTAGCGACTATAGTTCTTTGGGTCGTATTCTATGGCCCAAACAATTTTTAGACGATCCGGGTCCGGTGGCTCGGGCCCACTCTGAATGCGTGGGCTATAAGCACACGAAAATATGGGAATCAGGCAGAATTCTAGTTTTTTGGCCGTAAAATGCAAACACACGAGGAACGGTTATGGCGGGGCGGTAACTATGGTTCCTTAGGTCGTATTTCATATCTCGGAAAATCTTTAGGCGCTCGAGGTCAGGGGGGCCCGGGCCCACTCGGAAAGCGTGGGCTATAACACACGAAAATATTGGGAATCGGGCGGAATTCTAGTCTTTTGGCCATAAAACGCAAAACAACGAGGAACAGTCATGGCGGGGCGGCGACAATGGTTCCTTAGGTCGTATTCTATGACCCAAAAATATTTTAGGCGATCAAGGTTCGGGGGCTCGGGCCCACTCGGAAGGCGTGTGCTATAACACACGAAAATATGGGAACCAGGCGGAATTCTAGGTTCTTGGCCGTAAAATGCAAGAAAACGAGGAAAGGTCATAGCGGGGTGGCGACTATGGTTCCTTGGGTCGTTATCTATGGCCCGAAAATATTTTAGGTGATCCGGGTCCGGGGGCTCGGGTCCATTCGGAAGGCGTGGGCTATAAGCACACGCAAAATATGGGAATCGGGCAGAATTCTAGTTTTTTGGCCGTAAAACGCAAAAACACGAGGAACGGTCATGGCGGAGAGGCGACTATGGTTCCTTAGGTCATATTCTATGACCCGAAAAATTTAAAGGCGATCCGGGTTAGGGGGCTCGGGCCCACTCGGAAGACGTGGGCTATAGCACACAAAAATATGGGAATCAGGCGGAATTCTATTTTTTTGGCCGTAAAATGCAAAACAACGAGGAACGGTTATGGTGGGGCAGTGACTATGGTTCCTTAGGTCATATTCTATGGCCCGAAAAACGTTTAGGCAATCCGGATCCAGGGGCTTGGGCCCACTCTGAAGGCGTGGGATATAGCATACCAAAATATGGGAATCGGGCGGAATTCTAGTTTTTTGGCCTTAAAAGCAAAAACACGAGGAACGGTCATGGCGGGGTGGTAACTATGGTTCCTTAGTTTGTATTTCATGGCCTGAAATATTTTTAGGCGATCGGGGTCCGGGGGGCCCGAGCCCACTCGGAACACGTGGGCTATAGCGCACGAAAATATTTGAATCGGGCAGAATTCTAGTGTTTTGGCCGTAAACCGCAAACAAACGAGGAACGGTCATTGCGGGGCGGCGAATATGGTTCTTTGGGTCGTATTCTATGGCCCAAACAAATTTTAGACTATCCGGGTCCGAGGGCTCGGGCCTAATCTGAATGGGTGGGCTATAAGCACACGAAAATATGGGAATCTGGCGGAATTCTAGTTATTTGGCCGTAAAACGTAAAAACACGAGGAACGGTCATGGCGGGGCGGTAACTATGGTTCATTAGGTCATATTTCATATCCCGCAAAATCGTTAGGTGCTCGGGGTCCGGTGGCTCGGGCCTACTCGGAAGGCGTGGGCTATATCACACGAAAATATGAGAATCGGGCGGAATTCTAGTTGTTTGGCCGTAAAACGCAAAACAATGAGAAGCGGTCATGGCGAGGCAGCGACTATGGTTCCTTAGGTTGTATTCTATGACCCGAAATTTTTTTAGGCGATCCGAGTCCGGAGCTCGGGCCCACCCGGAAGGCGTGGGCTATAGCACACGAAAATATGGGAATCGGGCGATATTCTAGATTTTTTGCCGTAAAACGCAAGAAAACGAGGAAAGGTCATGGTGGAGAGTCGACTATGGTTCCTTAGGTCGTATTCTATGGCCCGAAGAATTTTAGCCGATCCGGGTCCGGTGGCTCGGGCCCACTCGGAAGGCGTGGGCTATAGCACATGAAAATATGGGAATCGGGCGGATTCTAGTGTTTTGGCGGTAAAACGCAAAAACACGAGAAGCGGTCATGGCGGGGCGGTAACTATGATTCCTTAGGTTTTATTGCATGGCCCGAAACACTTTTAGGCGATCGGGGTTCGGGGGGCCCGGGCCCACTCGGAAGGCGTGGGCTATAGAACACGCAAATATGGGAATCAAGCGGAATTCTAGTTTTCTGGCCGTAAAACGGAAAACAATGAGGAAAGGTCATGGCGCGGTGGTGACTATGGTTTCCGGGGTCGTAATCTATGGCCCGAAAAATTTTTAGGTGATCCGGGTCAGGGGGCTCGGGGTCATTTGGAAGGCGTGGGCTATAAGCACACGAAAATATGGGAATCGGGCGAAATTCTAGTTTTTTGGCCGTAAAATGCACAAACACGAAGAACGGTCATGGTGGGGAGGCGACTATGGTTCCTTAGGTCGTATTCTATGACTCAAAAAAATTTTAGGCGATCCGGGTTCTGGGGCTCAGGCCAACTCGGAAGATGTGGGCTATAGCACACGAAAATATGGGAATCGGGCGGAATTCTAGTTTTTTGGCCGTAGAACGCAAACGAGTGAGGAACGGTCATGGTGGGGCAGTGACTATGGTTCCTTAGGTCGTATTCTATGGCCCAAAAAAGTTTTAGACAATCCGGGTCCAGGGGCTAGGGCCCACTCTGAAGCCATGGGCTATAGCACACGAAAATATGGAAATCCGTTGGATTCTAGTTTTTTGGCCGTAAAACGCAACAAACACGAGGAACGGTCATGGCAGGGCGGTAACTATGGTTCCTTAGGGTGTATTTCATGGCCCAAAAATGTTTTAAGCGATCGGGATTCGGGGTCCCGGGCCCACTCGGAAGGCGTGGGCTATAGAATACGAAAATATGGGAATCGGGCGGAATTCTAGTGTTTTGGCCATAAAACACAATAAAACGAGGAACGGTCATTTTGGGGTGGCGACTATGGTTCCATGGGTCGTATTCTATGGCCCGAAAATTTTTTAGACGATCCGGTTCTGAGGGCTCGGGCCAACTCTGAATGCGTATAGCACACGAAAATATGAGAATCAGACGAAATTCTAGTTTTTTGGCCGTTAAATGCACAAACACGAGGAACGGTCATGGTGTGGCGGTAACTATGGTTCATCAGGTCGTATTTCATATCCCGGAAAATCTTTAGGTGCTCTGGGTCCAGGGAGCCCAGGCCCATTCGGAAGGCGTGGGCTATAGCACACGCAAATATGGGAATCGAGCGGAATTCTAGTTTTTTGGCTGTAAAATGCAAAAACACGAAGAACGGTCATGGCAGGGAGGTGACTATGGTTCCTTAGGATGTATTCTATGACTCGAAAAATTTTTAGGCGATCCGGGTTCGGGGGCTCAGGCCAACTCGGAAGACGTGGGTTATAACACACGAAAATATGGGAATCGGGCGGAATTCTAGATTTTTGGCCGTAAAACGCAAAAAAGCGAGGAACGGTCATGGTGGGGCGGTGACTATACTTCCTTAGGTCGAATTCTATGACCCAAAAACTTTTTAGGCGATCCGGGTTCGGGGGCTCGGGCCCACTCGGAAGGCGTGGTTTATAGCACACGCAAATAAATGGGAATCGGGCGGAATTCTAGGCTTTGGACCGTAAAATGCAAGAAAATGAGGAAAGGTCATGGCACGGTGGTGACTATGGTTTCTCGGGTCGTAATCTATGGCCCGAAAATTTTTTAGGTGATCCGGGGCAAGGGGCTCGGGCCCATTCGGAAGGCGTGGGCTATAAGCACACGCAAATATGGAAATCGAGTGAAATTCTAGTGTTTTGACCGTAAAATGCAAAAACACGAAGAACGGTCATGGCGGGGAGGCGACTATGGTTCCTTAGGTCATATTATATTACTCGAACAAATTTTAGGCGATCCGGGTTCGGGGGCTCAGGCCAACTCGGAAGACATGGGCTATAGCACACGAAAATATGGAAATCGGGCGGAATTCTACTTTTTTGGCCGTAAAACGCAAAAATGCAAAGAACGGTCATGGTGGGGTGGTGACTATGGTTCCTCCGGTCATATTTTATGGCCCAAAAACTTTTTAGGCAATCCGGGTCCAGGGGCTTGGGCCCACTCTGAAGGCATGGGCTATAGCACACGAAAATATGGGAATCGGGCGGATTCTAATTTTTTGGCCGTAAAACACAAAAACACAAGGAACGGTCATGGCGGGGCAGTAACTATGGTTCCTTAGGTTGTATTTCATGGCCTGAAAACTTTTTAGGCGATCGGGATCCGGGGGACCCGGGCCCACTCTGAAGGCGTGGGCTATAGAACACAAAAATATGGGAATCGGGCGGAATTCTAGTGTTTTGGCCGTAAAACGCAATAAAATAAGGAACGTTCATTGCAGGGCGACGACTATGGTTCCATGGGTCGTATTCTATGGCCCGAAAAAACTTTAGACGATCCGGGTCCGGGGGCTCGGGCCAACTCTGAATGCGTGGGCTATAAGCACACGAAAATATGGGAATCAAATGGAATTCTAGTTTTTTGGCCGTAAAATGCACAAACACGAGGAACGGTCAATGGGGGGGTAACTATGGTTCGTTAGGTCACATTTCATATCCTAGAAAATCTTTAGGCGCTCTGGGTCCGGGGGGCCCGGGCCCATTCGGAAGGCGTGGGCTATAAGCACACGAAAATATGGGAATCGGGTGAAAGTCTAGTTTTTTGGCCATAAAATGCAAAAACACGAAGAACGGTCATGGCAGGGAGGGGACTATGGTTCCTTAGTTCGTATTCTATTACTCGAAGAAATTTTAGGCGATCCGGGTTAGGGGGATCAGGCCAACTCGGAAGACGTGGGCTATAGCACACAAAAATATGGGAATCGGGTGAAAGTCTAGTTTTTTGGCCATAAAATGCAAAAACACGAAGAACGGTCATGGCAGGGAGGGGACTATGGTTCCTTAGTTCGTATTCTATTACTCGAAGAAATTTTAGGCGATCCGGGTTAGGGGGATCAGGCCAACTCGGAAGACGTGGGCTATAGCACACAAAAATATGGGAATCGGGTGAAAGTCTAGTTTTTTGGCCATAAAATGCAAAAACACGAAGAACGGTCATGGCAGGGAGGGGACTATGGTTCCTTAGTTCGTATTCTATTACTCGAAGAAATTTTAGGCGATCCGGGTTAGGGGGATCAGGCCAACTCGGAAGACGTGGGCTATAGCACACAAAAATATGGGAATCGGGTGAAAGTCTAGTTTTTTGGCCATAAAATGCAAAAACACGAAGAACGGTCATGGCAGGGAGGGGACTATGGTTCCTTAGTTCGTATTCTATTACTCGAAGAAATTTTAGGCGATCCGGGTTAGGGGGATCAGGCCAACTCGGAAGACGTGGGCTATAGCACACAAAAATATGGGAATCGGGTGAAAGTCTAGTTTTTTGGCCATAAAATGCAAAAACACGAAGAACGGTCATGGCAGGGAGGGGACTATGGTTCCTTAGTTCGTATTCTATTACTCGAAGAAATTTTAGGCGATCCGGGTTAGGGGGATCAGGCCAACTCGGAAGACGTGGGCTATAGCACACAAAAATATGGGAATCGGGTGAAAGTCTAGTTTTTTGGCCATAAAATGCAAAAACACGAAGAACGGTCATGGCAGGGAGGGGACTATGGTTCCTTAGTTCGTATTCTATTACTCGAAGAAATTTTAGGCGATCCGGGTTAGGGGGATCAGGCCAACTCGGAAGACGTGGGCTATAGCACACAAAAATATGGGAATCGGGTGAAAGTCTAGTTTTTTGGCCATAAAATGCAAAAACACGAAGAACGGTCATGGCAGGGAGGCGACTATGGTTCCTTAGGTCGTATTCTATTACTCGAAGAAATTTTAGGCGATCCGGGTTAGGGGGCTCAGGCCAACTCGGAAGACGTGGGCTATAGCACACAAAAATATGGGAATCGGGCAAAATTCTAGTTTTTTGGCCGTAAAAC
>AWOL01S0110900.1:0-10572 GCA_000715115.1 Nicotiana otophora
CCCCCCTTTCCTTTATACACTTAGTCACCTAATATAGGCGACTATAGTTGTATCCTTGTAGTCCTTAAGATTTGTACCGATTCTCATTGTGTTATAATGAAACCCTTTGACCTTTTATTCTCTTTTTTTATTTAATCATCTCGCCTAATTATAATCCACATAGTCTTAAGTTCGTCTAGGACCCACAGTTGTCGACCTCGAAGAGTGCCTAACACCTTTTCTTTGAGGTAATTTGAGCCCTTACCCGGTCTTTGGTGGCGTTGACTAGTCAAATAGAGTTACTTGCAAATAGGTGCCCTAACGCAACTTAAAATCATTAGGTGACGACTCTTCTTTTAACACCTTATCTTCCATCCAAAAGAGTTGTTACACGTCGAGGCCCGCTTTCACAAGAAAACGGGGCGCGACAGCATGGCGACTCTGCTGGGGAAACTTAGGCTCTTACCATAATGAACTTGGCTTATGTGAATTAGTTTTCTTTGTTATAAAATGCGCATTCCTTTTCCATCTTTATTTGTTAAATTTTGCTATTACATGCACATCTCTTTCCCATTCACCTTTACTTGTTTAAACCCATTATAACATGCATATACCTTCCCTTCTCCAGCTTTATTTGCTTAAATTTGTTATAACATGCACATCCGTTTTCCCTATTCGCCATTAGTTGCTCTAACTGCTCTTCATTAGCTATATCATGCCTCCCGTACCTACTCCCTTGTTTGCTTTATTACATTCTGGCATATATTCCATGGACTAACTTCTTCTTTGTCTTTCTTTTATGTTTTTCATGTTTTACCTTAATACTGTATTTACCGTTTTTTACATATTTATCATGCAAATACTTGGAAATGTGTTATTATCTCTGCATAAAGCATGTTCCACATCATACTCCACTCGTGCCAATTATCAACATAGCGCCGCTTGATGAGTGTCCGCGCTCTTTCAAAATTACCCTTTTAAATCGAAAAGGCTTATTTGCGGTAGACTAGTCGATCAGCGGTGCAGTCAACGGTCGCGTGCCTTTCCCTCTCAAGTTGTCCACCTGGGAGTACCAGTTTAGGCCATTCTACAAACCTCACTACAATATTAAATGTACATGCATCATGTTAAACCTAGTACGGGTAAGAACGTTACTAACGTGATAGCCCGCTAAAATAAGCCTTGTCCAAAGTTCGATGGGATTTCCACAATCCCAATGGACACCGTCACATTATGTGCATTACTTGGAGAAAATAGGCCAATATGTTGATCATTAGTGTGTAAATAGTCGAATCTGGAGGGGGAAAGGGCTAACTCTATTTGTTTGAAGAAAATAAAGCACAAAGTCCCCAGGTTCGGCATGGTCCAAAACATCCCATCTCTGCTACTTGATTGGTGGAAAGATCTCGCGCCTAGCGACAAAAATCATGTGAGAAGGGTCCTTGGTAATTTGCCGTCCTTGTTAGACATCCGACCGAATAGAGCATTGATTGAGGCCTATACTATGTTTTGGGATGAGAAAAAGAGCCATCTTCCATTTCGGTAACATAGAAACGACTCCTCTCTTAGAGGAAATAAGAGGTTTCACTAAGCTGCCATGGGATAGTCCAGGGTTATTAGTGCCAGAGAATCGCACCCCTCGCGATTTTCTGAAAATGCTTGGTTTCAAGAAAAATGATGAGTTACTTTGTTTGAAGAAGTCATACATCCCTTTTGAATTCCTCTATGAGTGTTATGGGCACATCAAGTCATATCGCCTTCATCATGATAAACTTGCTATTACTTCCTTGGGTTGGACGTACCGTCGGATTTATGTGTTCATTGTCTGCTTCTAGGAGCTGTTGATATTTCCAATGAAAGGGGGAAGGATTCATACCCATTTAGCCATGGTCGCCAGGACTTTGATGGAAGGCACCGAGGGACAGACTTATACCATCATACCCATGATCCTAGACGAGATGTACCGCGCTCTAGATCGGTGCAAGCAGAGGTTCGAGCACTTCGAGTGTCGTAATCTGTTATTGCAAGTTTGGTTATTAGAGCATTTTCAAAGAGGAGAATATCACCAAGAGCTTCTGCATCGACCATTGAATGACTACATAGCTTTCCATCACCCAAAGAGAATGACATTTATCCCAGACAGGTTTGCACAACCTGGAAATGCTGTGAGCTGGGTGCGTTTCTTCAGCAGACTGACGGACGAGTAGGTACATTGGATGTTTGAATTGTTTCCTAGCAATGAGTTCATCATCAGGTCAAGAGTGACTACTCACCTAGTACTGATCGGGTTGAGGGGCATCTATCCTTATGCTCATATAAGGGTAATGAGACAAGCGGGAAGAAAACAGTTTATACCTCGGATTTCCAACATGGTCCAGTACAAAGTAGATTTTAAAGGGGACATTATTCCATTCAAGTTCGAAGCACAACATATGTGGAATCAGAAGGTCATTGTGGAAAAGGATACTATTGAGCCATCTAGGTATCATGATGGCCATATGTACTTCTACCCATCATGGTTAGTGGACGACATAGCAGGAGATGTCAAACCGGGAATTAATCAAAAAAACAGGATCATAGATGACGCCGCTGAAGCACAAGTCAAGTATAGGAGGTTACGCAAAAGGGTCTTCGAGTCTGAAGCTAGGCATCTAGAACAACACAAAGTGGATATGGAAGCAATCAATGAATGGAGGGGAACCGCCACTAAATCAACAAAAAGATTAGAATATTTGGAGCAAGGATTGATGGAGCTTGAGGGAAAGATTAGAAAGAGGCTTTCAGATTGTTAGAACAAGGATGGCAATAAAGGGGGAATCCAGCAAAGGCTTACTTGTTGTTGGATATGCGCGACTTGGGGAATCTGATTGATGTAGTCAAGAGAGCCAAGCATGAGGAAGGTCCTTCTGGGACCAAGTAGATTAGGAAATGATGTTCTTTACTGCTTTTTAGCTTAGTTTTAGATTTTGATTGTAATAAGGCAAATTCCATTAGTAACTTTCTTATTATTGTCGTTTTAGTAAGGATTTGATTTATTTTCACATTAATGAAATGACACAATTATTGGCATAAATTTTCTCCAAGTCTATGTGTCGCTTAGGCCTACCTCGGGCACATCGAGGTACCCCAAATTAGGACGCGAATCTGTTACATGATTTTGCAAAGCATGTTCAATATTGCAAGCATTCTTTCAATATCCCTTACTGACTTGGTTACCTTTTGTTTTTCTTTCTTTTGATTATTCCCATTACCCAAGGTTGGTTCGTGCATACTGGAATCATCCGCATATCATACTAAATCCATAGTTCCTCCACCTCCTACTCCACCAAGTGATCCTAAAGGCAAAATAAAAGGGAAAGGAAAAATAGACGATTTAAGCGGTATCAGAAAGGACAATGCAGAGAACGTTGAAACTTTGTACAATCGGAATACTCCAACGCAGAATGAATTGGTCCTACGTTTGGAACAGAAAATATTGGAGCTACAAAGGGAACTTGAGCAGGTCCAGAACTTGGAAAACCTTTCCCTCACCCTAAACGTTCCTGATATCAACCAACAAAACACAAACGCCCAAAACCCGACACTTCCCCAAAACACACAGAATCAAAACACACTACTAAATCCTCCTGCACCACATCAATACGCCACACCTCCTCAGAACCATAACCCTCTACCGTTACCTACTCCTCAACAACAACATCACCATCCAACTCAATACCCACAAACAACCACATACCATACCCCCCAGAATGCACCACAGCCTACTCCTGATCCACAAAACTCAACCAATGACCACCATTATGCCTAGATTCCCGAAGTCCACCAAAGCAATCCCATATATGTGGAAACTTTACCCCACACCCCACAACAAGCCCTATATATATATCGAATTCCACCGAGAAGGACCTGCTCATCAAGAACATGGCGAAAGAACTCAAGAAGCTCACTGGCAGAGTTTAGAGTGTCAAAGGTGGCTAGGGCATTGAGGGTTTAAATTATGAGGACCTATGCATACAACCAGATGTAGAACTATCGGAGGGTTACAAACCTCCCAAGTTCGAAATGTTCAATGGAACTGGTGATCCGAAAGTACATCTAAGAATATATTGTGACAAGTTGGTAGGAGTTGGCAAAGATGAACGAATCCATATGAAGCTATTCATAAGGAGACTCACTGGAGATGCTTTGTCTTGGTACATCAGTTAGAACCCAAAGAAGTGGGTTAATTGGGTGAGCATGGAATCAGATTTCATGGATCGATTTAGGTTCAACACAGAAAATGCACCAGACGTTTTCTACATTCAAAATCACAAGAAGAAACCAACAGAAACCTTCCGCGAGTCTGCTACTCGATGGAGGTCTGAAGCTGTGAAGGTAAGACCGGCACTTGAAGAAGAACAGATGAATAAATTCTTCGTCAGAGCTCAAGACCCACAATATTATGAAAGGTTGATGGTTATTGTAAACCATAAGTTCTCTCACATCGTCAAGCTCAGAGAGAGAATAAAAGAAGGGATCAAAAGCGGAATGGTGACGAATTTCGAAGCACTCCAGGCCACAAATAAAGCTTTGCAGTCGGGATGTATCTCTAAGAAGAAAGAAGTGGGTGCAGTAATGGTAGCCCAAGGTTTAAAGTCTCCTCTTACATACCAAACACCTCCACCCGCATACCAGCCTTCACCCCACAGATACCAACAACCTGCTTCCACTTACCACACTTATAACACCCAACCCACATATTACCACTCACCACCACCAGCCAGCCAGAATTATCAAAAACCAAGACCAAATTTCGACCGCAGACCACCCAGACAATATACTCTGATTGCTAAACCCATAGACCAACACTACAAGAGACGGAAGGCTGCCGGTTATGTCACTCCCATTCCCACTATTGCTGTGGAAAACTCTTCTCAATGGATTAACCCAAACAAGACATATGCCTATCACTCAGGCATGAAGGGTTACGCCATTGAGGAGTGTCGCACTTTGAAGGACAAGATCCAGACATGAATTGACACCAAAGTCATACAGGCAAAAGAGACTGCACCTAATGTTCGTAACAATCCTCTCCAAGATCACATAGGTGAGGGAGTAAATGTAATAGATACCAATGAAGAATGGGATCCAGAAGGGTCAATTGGACTCATTCGGGAGGGGGATGATCTTAAATTATCACCAGTCACCCTTACACCCATTGTAGTGCAAACCCAGACACCAATTGAAGTTGAAGTAGCCACACCAATTCCATTTGAAGTTGAGGTAACCACACTATTCACTGTGATGGTAGCACCTACTCCATCTTACCAGTCTAAAGCTATACCATGGGATTATGTTGTGGAGGCAAGAAGGAAAGGAAAAGCAAAAATGGAAGAAAATGTGCAGCACAAGGCATGACTAGAACCGGTAAAGTTTATACACCTGAGCATTTGGGAGGAACAAGTAAAGAAGTTGTGTCTAAGCCACTTGTCGTCGAGACTGGCCCCGACGACCTTTGGAGGAAGGTTCAAGAAAGAGAATACTCTGTGGTTGACCATTTGAACAAAACTCCTTCTCAGATATCCATTTTATCATTGCTGTAAAATTCAAAGACACACAGGAACGCCCTGATGAAGGTGCTGAGTGAAGCCTATGTACCCACCAACATCACCAGCGGGGAAATGACCAACATGGTCGGGCAAGTGTTGAAAAGCCACAAAATTACTTTTTATAAAGACGAGCTTCCACCGGAAGGACTTAGTCACAATAGGGTACTACATATTACAGTGCAATTTGAGGACAAATTCATCGTCAGGGTCCTGATAGATAGGGGTTCAAGTCTCAACATATATCTGCTGACTACTCTAAAGAGGCTGGGTAAAGGTTTGCACGAGATACGAGTAGAAAGTATGAATGTGAAGGCGTTTGATGGATCTCATAGGGCCAGAATTGGAGAAATCAACCTCAGCCTACAGATGGGCCCAACCTGGTTTGATGTTGAGTTTCAAGTGCTGGATATATCTGCTATATACAATCTACTGTTGGGACGACCCTGGATATATATTGTTGGGGCCGTAGCTTCTACTCTGCATTAGGTTGTGAAGTTTGAATGGAATCACCAGGAAGTGATCATCCATGGAGACGAGAGTAATCCTATCTATACCAATCAGACTGTTCCAGTCATCAAGAACATGAGGAAGCTGGGTGGAGAAATATACCATCGCATTGAGCGCGTCAACGCAATTGAAAAGGACAAATGGTGGAGCAACAAGATAGAAAGTATATTGCTATAGACAGGATACGAGCCTGGTAAGGGTCTCGGCAAGAATATCCAAGGGATCACCAAACCGGTACAGTTGAAGTGTCATGGTACAACTTTTGGGCTTGGGTATGAATACACTTAGCAAGAGTATCTGGATTGGTCGCCGCCATGGCGTGGTCCGTATTATCTGCTGGAACAACCGGTACCACATTTACACCAGACATTTCATCAAGCCGACATGATGTAGGGGTATGAAGAAGATGAAGCTCTAGCTGGCATAAGGAAGCTATTACTGGATGATGAAGACATGGACTGTAGTGTGATAGTTGAGGAGGAGGAGGAAGACCTTACTATTCAGACCATGGAAAAAGGAGTTGTTCTCAAGAACTGGACTGTTGCACTATATCGGGCCCGTCGAGTTCCTGGGTAGCCTGGCAATTAGCATCAATTATTTTTAAAAGCAATTTTATGAGCATCTAATACATTTTCAGTATTTGGTTTTGAAATAATTGCTCGAGTCATCGAGCCGTACTTGTTTGATGTTTTCAAGATTTATTTAATATATTTTTTTTTAGTATTTATTATTATTCTTTACATTTTTTATCTACAACATTATTATTACCTATCCCAATGAACCTACGACTGTGACATGTAATGAGACAACACAACGTAAGGATAGTGATTCAGAGGATCTGGAAGATGATGTGATACCTGAGTAAATTGCCAGAGAAGTGGAAAATTTTGAAAACAAGCCTAAGTCTACTTTGGACGAGACCAAGGCAGTTAACTTAGGGGATTCCGAAACAGTCAAGGAAACCCGTATAAGCATTCACCTATCACCGTCAGAGAAGGAAGAGTACATCTAGTTCCTGAAGGAGTATGAAGACATCTTTGCATGATCTTATGATGTTATGACTGGTCTGAGCACATCCATAGTGGCTCACAAGTTACACACTGATCCCATGTGTCCATCAGTGAAACAGACGCTCAGAAAATTCAAGCCAGATATGAGTTTGAAGATAAAAGAGGAAGTCACTAAGAAAATCAAAGCCAAAGTTCTCAGAGTGGTTGAATATCCGACTTGGTTAGCCAACATTGTTCCGGTTCCGAAGAAGGATGGGAACGTCAGAGTATGTGTCGATTATCGGGATCTAAACAGAGCAAGTCCCAGAGATGATTTCCCGTTGCCCAATATACACATACCAATCGACAATTGTGCCAAGCATGAACTCCAAGAGGATGCTGAAAAGACATCCTCTATCACACCATGGGGGATGTACTGCTATAAAATGATGTTGTTTGGCCTAAAGAATGCTGGAGCCACTAACATAAAAGCCATGACAACCATTTTCCATGACATGATACATAGGAAAATAGAGGTGTACGTGGATGACATCATCATCAAATCCAGGAGAAGCACAGATCATATAGCAGACTTGAGAAAATTCTTTAATCGGCTTCGAAGGTACTATCTAAAACTGAATCCTGTAAAGTGTGCCTTTGGAGTCCCTGCCAGAAAATTGCTAGGATTCATCGCCAGCCGCCGAGGAATTGAATTGGACCCGTCAAAGGTCAAAGCTATCCAGGACTTGCCACTTCCAAATAACAAGAAGGATATGATGAGTTTGTTAGGGCGTCTCAACTATATCAGCCGTTTCATAGCACAATCAACTGTGATCTGTGAACCGATTTTTAAAATGTTGAAGAAAGATGCCACAACGAGCTGGACTGAAGAATGCCAGAAAGCCTTCGACAAAACCAAGGAGTATTTATCTAAACCACATGTTTTGGTCCCACCGGAACCAAGGAGACCTTTGCTGCTCTATTTGTCTGTACTAGATGGGGATTTTGGTTGTGTTCTGGGACAACACGGTGAGACGGGAAGAAAGGAGAAGGCCATATATTATCTGAGTAAAAATTCACACCCTATGAAGCATGGTATTCTTTGCTGGAGCGCACCTGCTGCGTTTTGACATGCATAGCTCAAAAGTCGAGGCACTACTTCTGTGATTATACCACATATCTCATATCAAGAATGGACCCATTGAAATACATCTTCCAGAAACCCATGACTACCGGAAAGTTGGCGAAATGGCAAGTATTGATGAGTGAGTTCGACATTATCTATGTAACTCAGAAGGTAGTCAAAGGGCAAGCATTGGCTGATCATTTGGCAGAAAATCCTGTAGACGGAGAATACGAACCATTGAAAACATATTTTAACGATGAGGAAATATCATTTGTGCGAAAAGACATCACTGAAGCATACGATGGTTGGAGGATGTTCTTCGACGGAGCTGCGAACTTCAAAGGAGTAGGTATTGGAGTTGTCTTAGTATCAGAAACCGGCCAACACTATCCGCTATTCGCTATCCGCAAAACTCAGGTTTCCATATACCAACAATATGGCAGAATATGAGGCTTGCATCTTGGGACTCAGGTTGGCCATTGACATGAACGTTCAGGAGTTGCTGGTGATTGGAGATTCCGATCTCTTAGTACATAAGGTTTTAGGATAGTGGGCCACGAAGAACACTAAGATATTACCATATCTGTACTGTGCGCAAGGGCTGATCAAGAGGTTCACGAAGATAGAATTCAAATATGTTCCGAGGATTCAGAATGAGTTTGCAGATGCATTGGCCAATCTATCTTCCATGATACAACACCTAGAAAAACAATTTCATCGACATTATCCCAATAGGAATTCAAAAGCAACCAGCTTATTGTGCTCATGTTGAAGAAGAAAGTGATGGAAATCTATGGTTCCATGACATTAAAGAATACATGGAAAAAGGAGAATATCCGGAGCACGCAACTCATACGCAAAAACGCACACTCCAAAGATTAGCCAACCACTTCTTTCAAAGTAGAGGGATTCTGTACAGAAGGACTCCTAACCTGGGTTATTACGGTGTGTCGATGCCAACGAAGCATCCAGATTGCTCGAGGAAATACATGTCAGAACTTGCGGTTTGCACATGAATGGTTTTGTCTTAGCGAAGAAAATTGTCACGACCCAAACCGATGGGCCGCGATGGGTGCCCGAATCCTACATGTCGAACATCCTTAAGCATGCGTTTAAGATATAAATATGAATAACATACGTGAGGGAAACATGTACAAAAGATATATATACATATACATACGGAAGCCGACAAGGCTGCATACTATCCGACTATACATAACTGTCTACAGACCTCTAATAGAAATACAACTATACGAATACGGGACTGAGCCACATAATACCCATATATGTATAGAAGCATATCGTACCAAAATAAAAAGCAGCTCCTAATCAAGTGGAGCATGCCAACTCTCGCTGATCAAGGATCCTAAGAAAGGGACCGTCAGCTTGCCTACCTACACTTGCGGGCATGAAATGCAGGCCCCGAGAAATAGGGCGTCAGTACGAATAATGTACTGAGTATGTAAGGCATGAAAATCAGTACATAAAAAACATAGATGAAACATGGAATAAAGAAATCCACCTGTAAGTCTGGATAACGTTGTCAATTTTGAAACATTTATAGTGTCATGCACGTGCATATAAATATCGTGTCATGCATAGGTATATGTATATATATATATCATCATCAAGCCTCTGAGGCCATCCCATCATATTGTCTCGGCCACTGTGGGCAACATCATCAACATATACTAATTGATCAGGTGGTGGTGCGTATATAACGCCATAACCTTTTCCCATATACATATAATATACGCGTATATAATGCCATCTGGTCATGGGTCAATGTACATGTATAAATGCATGAAATACATAAGAATTTCGTTATGCGATTTCTCGGAATGTCATAAAAATCAATATGTCTTTCGGATACTTTATCAAATACGTATTTGATAAAGTACCCATAAACTGAAGATATAATAATAATTCACATGGGGAATCAAGAATATAGACACCCCTAGTATTTCTATGAATACAGTCATTTATGAAAGTTGCATATTTTGCTCGTTTCATTTATATTATTTGGATCACGCCAAAAGGAAAGAAGGGATAGCCTTAACATACCTGGAGTAAGGAAAAGTCTGTATGATATTCTTGGAAAAGGTTGCACCGTACTCCGTTAGAATCACAAAATCTCACGTTGCTACTGTGCTAAGAAATCTCGTTGGTTGAAGAAATCACGTTGTAGTGTTAGAAATGAAGAAATCACGTTTGATTGTTAGAAATGAAGAGGTTAGAAATGAAATGTCTTGTATTCTTAATTATGAAAAGAGTTAGGAAAGTCTTGGTGAAGTTTTAAGAGATTATGACTATGCTTAATAGAAACGTTAAGAGAAGTGAGTTACTGAAGTTATGGAAAGTTTTTGTTAAAAGTCTTAGAATT
>AWOL01S0110917.1:0-12713 GCA_000715115.1 Nicotiana otophora
TTATACATACATTCTCAATGCATTAGTTTATACATTGATCCCAATCCTGGAAACGGGAATTAACGCGTAATGAACCGAAACAAAAAACTTTATATTTTTTTTTCTTTGTTAAAAAATCAAAAGAAATTCAGAGCGTATGACCAATACATAGAACATTAAAACAGAAACATCAAACAGAGCTGATCTAAAGAGGAAATTTAAGAGGTGGAAATGGAAATGGAGAAAGACCTGATGAAAAATTGAGCGGATCGTAAAAATGGGTTTTTAATTTTTTGGTTTGACTTTTCCAAAAGTAAAATGTTAATCACATAAAGGAGATTTTTTGCTATTAAATGGACTTGAAGATAATTTACTTTTCCTTTGTTTCTTGCTTTTGATGCTTTACAGTTTCCTTTTAAATATTCATATCCTTTGACTATATACTTCTACTCACTTACATTAGTTTATTTATGCTTTTGGATCCTTAACCATCCACAAAAAAGAAAAAAGCATAAATAAACAGAACAAAGAAAAATAAATTTTCTTATATGTAAACGTATTACATTATAAATCTTAGTTAGAAGGGTTTAAAAGCAAATATGGAAATTAGAGCATATTGTTTCATTGACTAATCAAAACTTGGATTCGGAGGGTTTCAAGGCTGCGGGGTGGTAGTCTTAGTGGGGCCCAATCCATTTCGTGAGGTGCAAGAAAGTATAAAATTGGCTTGGACTGTTGCACTATTAGCAAAGACAATTTGTAGTAAAATTTCTCATAAACAATACTTCCTCGATTTCAATTTATGTGAATCTATTTGACTAAGCACAAAGTTTAAGAAAAAAGAGAATTTTTTTAAATTTGTGATGTAAATGGAGGCACATATATTTTGTATGGCTATAAATCATTGAATAAAGGTAAATTGTTTTCAAATATGGAAAGTGATCATTCTTTTTGGCACGGGCTAAAAAAGAAATAGATTCACATAAATTAAAATAGATGAAGTATAATGTTTTATTAATCACGTAACAAAAGATAATTATTGCAAAACTAGTAAGTATAGTGTTTGTTCAACTATGTAAGAGAAATAATCTTCATTGTATCACTCGCTTTCTCCCAATGCATGTGATGTAGGTCGGATTCGAGAGTCAAATTTTCTTAATTTTGATGACATATTTGGATATATAATTCTATATTTACAATGTTAACTTATATATTGATCTTACTATATACTCCTTTTATTTCAATTTACGTGGCATAGGTTAAATTTCAAGAGTTAAACGAGTCTTTTTGGATGCAATTTTTTCATATTCCTTTTTACTATTTTGAATTATTAATTTATATGACTTATAATACTTTTTTTTTATATAATTTTTAAATATATAACTTTTATTTCAAAAATATTAAAATGGGAGGGGCATTTAATTATCTTTCTAAATGCCCCTCTCTCTCTCTCAGTTCAACCTGCCGTCTCATTGTTGATTTGCTGCTGAAAATTCTTTAATGGGAGGAAATAGATGAAATGAATGCTAAGGCAATGGGGAAAAATAAAAGGAAATGAATAAAGAATGAGTTGTCGTCTGCAGCTGCTTAATTGCCAAATGGCTTGAAAAAGTAAACACACAATGAAGTATCAAATGTGACTGATTAAATGCTTAGCTTTGAAACTCACTTTGTTTCAGCTTTCAAGGCACCAAAGAAAAATAATTACTCTTATTTTGGTAGGAAAAGTAATTAGGTATTTTGGGAGGAAATAATTATCAAATGTTTCAACTCCTATAATACTTCTATTATTACTATTTCTCGGAAGTTGGAAGGAAAAGTAAGAAGTTACTCCCTCCGGTCCACAATAAATAAGTTTTTAATTATTTTCACAAAAATTAAAAAATACATCTTTTAACATTAATTAGTAATAAAATTAATCATATTAACTTTTACAATCTCTTCACATAAACACTCCAAACACATATGTTGTGGCCAAACGCAGACGCAAGTATACGCGGTCGTCAAATAATAAAGTGACTAAAAGTCGGATGTCGAACCCACGAGGACTTGTGATTAACTATTAACTAAATTAGACTATCCTAATTATCTAAATGAGAATTAAAACTAGAAGTATTTGATTCTAACTAATTAAAATAAAGAAAAACAAATAATGAACTTTGAATAAAGGAAGAGCAGATTTTATGTTATCAATGTTATGAAAACGATCTAGGGTTATGGGCTATCTAACATTCCTATTGTATTCTTCAATTGAATTGACTAACTAATTCATCTAGCTTATTGGTTGACAGGGTTAATATTCCTCATAAGATTATGTCGAGTTCTTACTCACCTATTCAAGCTAACCTAACGCCTATATGTCTATGGAATTAGAATCAACAAGAACACATTTATAATTCCTGTAAATCAACCAAGGCAATTAGGTATATGTCCATCCTAACCGCGAATCCATTCCCCGATGCCCAGGTTCAAGAACTTGCTCAACTCAATCCTATATGCAATCTAGAATTCCCACTTTCGATTTCAATTCTAGATTCGTAGATAGTATTTAATTAGTAATCAAGCAATCAAATATTTAAGCGCAAGATTGAATAAATAAACCAATATGATAAATCAAGAAAGCAAAATCAATATTCACATAATATAACAACAATAACCCAATATAATTCCACTAATGGTGTTTGGGGAGGGTAGTGTGTACGTAGACCTTACCCCTACCCCAAAGGAGTAGAGAGGCTGTTTCCGAAAGACCCTCGGCTCAAGAAAATAAAAAGATAAAAGGACAAAAAGAGACAATATTAGTATCACCACAACAATCATAGGAAAAATAGGAACACCATGAAATGCAGAAGAAAGATGCAAAGTAAAAGCGATAGCTAGTAAATAGGACATGCACTAAAAAGCGAAGTAGTAAAACACAACATTGTCACTAGCTATCTTAGACAAAAACCCTACCTGGCTAGTCCCACAATGGTACGAAGTAAGTCAAGACTCAACTACATCCTAACCTACAACTCTAATACTCGACCTCCACATCTTCAAATAATAATAGTCATGAAAGAACCACAACCCTAGAACGTGAAGTTTAGCTCCACATAGACATGGTAGCCAAACAACGAATCATACAAAGAAATATAAAAATTACTAAGTTTGGTGGAAGAAAGATGGGATTTGATGAATTCCGGCATCCACGGCGGCTCTGTGCTTGTATTTTCCTCTAAACAACATCCTCCTACTCTCCAAAATAAGTTTAGAACCCCTGTTATACAAGTTGGGACCGTATAGAGCCGAAATAACCTTGTCTCGAATGAAGCAGGTAAACCCTGCACCGAGCGTCCAAGCCAGCGCGAGGCGCTTGACCTGGCGCGGAAACCAGTAATGTTTTTTACCTAACTTCTACTTTCTAACAATTGATTCTCGCGCTGGACCTGGCGCGGAAACCAATAATGTTTTTTGCCTAACTTCTGCTTTCTAACAATTGATTCAATGTGTTGCTTCACGTTTTGCTCGTCCAAGTAATCAATCCACATTTTATTTATTTTGTCTTCACCTTTCTTTCCTTTTTTGTTTTGTTTCATCTCATAATTATGCCATAATTTTCCAATCATTAGATATTTATGATCTAATTATTGCAGTGTAAAAAATACACTTCAAAATATTTATTTTACTTCCAATTTCATCTCCAAAGTACATACACATAATAAACTCAATTAAGCACAAATATAGTGCAATTTAGCATTAAAGCACCAAAATGTAAGGTAAGTAATACACTAAAAATATATAATTATAACCAAACATCTCTACCCCACACTTAAATGTTGCTCGTCTTCGAGTCAACCAACAATTCACACTACTCTTACGTACTTTACATTTACGTAATTGAGGCACACTACACCAATGACCATGTTGATAGCAACAATCAAACTGTAGCAAATGCAATCACTTACACTTCTCTTTTCTTATTCTATTTTTCAAAAGAAATTCACAATAAAGACAACATGCTTATAACAATCCTTGCCTCAAAAAACGACATAATATTATAATAAACTTATGGCTTGAACACCCAACATTATAGAGAAGTCTAATAACATTACCTATCCCTCGTGAAATCATGTACCCTCATAACAAGAACAAGAGAGTAAATTGAATCCACACATTATAATCTCATGATCAAATATAGTTTAACGACTCACATATATCAAAGAAATCTCTCACTCTCACAAAGAAGTCACATGCATGCAATTGGTACCATAGGCTTGCCCTTAATGTAAATCTCTACTAATGTAGGCTCGCTCGATCTAAAATCAATAAGGATTTTTTCGTGGTTGTAATGTGGGCTAAGGGACGGGAAAGATATATTTTAGGAATAGTGGCTCACCCTCCTAAGCACTTTAACACATCACATAATCACCTTAAGCGCATTTTCTTCAACACCACTTCAATTTCACAAAGAATATCACCTCCAACGTTCCCTCTTTCTTTAAGCACTACTTTAAATCACACTCACTAGCAAAGCAAGAACTCATTTTATTCATGTACATATTTGTTTTCAGCATTTTCTTTCTTTCAATAACAATTTTTTCTTTTTCTACAATTTTTGCTAGTGGTATATTCTTTTACAAAACAAGTGAAGCTTTCGTCCTTTCATTAGTTACACTCAAAATCCACCCCACACTTAGTCCCTTGTTACTTCTTTTAGCGCTCATTTCACAATTAAAGTGCTTTAAGAGGTAAAATAATTAAAACAATATCAATTAAGAACAAAAGGTATATAGGCTTGTAATGTGGATGCCAGATAAAAGTCTATAGGCTCAAAAGGGATAAATTATAGTCATAGTAAGTAATAAAGCTCAAAAAGGATAAAAGAAAACCTAAAATCAATTTTGCAAACCGAGAATCACCTAAAATGTCGCTTCGACTCACATACAAAGGCAAGTTCTTGTAACGATCCGACTTGTCATTTGAAGAATTAATGCCTCGTTCAGTGACTTAAGGTCTCGAGCAGCTTCGTAATATGTATTATGACCCACAGGTATGGTCGAGTTTGATTTTCAAAATATTCAGAATTAAATTGAAAGAACAATTCTTATTTAGAAACTTAAATGGAAAGAGTTGACCAGAGAGTTGACTTTTGAGAAAACGACCATAGAATGGAATTTTAATAATGTCAATAGTTTCGTATGATGATTTTGGACTTAGGCATATGTTCGGATTTGGATTTGGAAGTCCGTAGGATAATTCGACGCATTTTGGAGAAAGTTGGAAAATAGAAGATTTTTGGAAAGTTCGACCGAATGTTGAATTTTTGATAACGAGGTCGGATTTCGGTTCCAGAAATTAGAATAGCTCCATTATGTGATTTATGACTCATGTGCAAAATTTAAAGTCATTCTGGATTGATTTGATACGTTTCGGCGCAAAATATAGAAGTTGGAAGATTTGAAAAGTCATAATTCTATGCAATACGTGATTTATAATTCCGGTATTGTTTGACGTGGTTTGAAGCATCGACTAAGTTTGTATTATATTTTGGGACATGTTGGTATATTTGGTTAAAGTCCCGAGGGCCTTAGGTGAATTTCAAAAGATGAACGGAGCAAATTGGACTTGAAAGAAGTTGCTGAAAAATGGCAGCAGTTGTTGGAATCGCACCTGCGAAATTATGGGCGCAGGTGCGACCATCGTAGAAGCGAGATGCTTCTCACAGAAGTGACTGAAGAGAAGGATCTGAGAAGTCCGTTGTGATGACCCAATGTCACGACCCCAAATTTCCTCCGTAGGATGTCGCGATGGCACCTAGTCTTTAAGACTAGGTAAGCCTATCAATGCGGAATAATAATAAATATCGGAAATAAATAAATCATAATTCAAACAATTTCAACTCTCAAAACCCGGAAAAAATAAGTCACAAGCTTCTAAGAATTTATTCTCTATGTCTCTATACATCAGAGTCTAAAGCAAATAAGGAAGACAACATAGTAAGATATAGCTCGAAGTCTTCTCGTACAACTAGTTTACTGATGCCTGGTCTGATAAGATGTACCTTGATCTGCACAAAAGGATGTGCAGAAGCGTAGTATGAGTACACCACAGGGGTACCCAATAAGTGCCAAGCCTAACCTCGGTAGAGTAGTGACGAGGTCGGGTCAGACCCTACTAGAGAATAAATAATGGCATGAAAAAATATTTAAACAATATTATAAGATAAATGACAATGCAAATGAATCAAGTAGTATGTCACATTTAATTACACCAAATAATGGCAAATAAATACCTCGTGGAAACAAAACAAAATTCTTTTCAACTTTAAGCAAATCACAATAATAATCAAAGGCAACTGCGGCCATAAATCAATATTAACAAGGGCACTCCCGAGGTACTGTCTCATAGTCCCAAATCATAAACAAATTCACAATATCTCATTTTCTTATCTCACCGCGGGAGCCTTCACAATATATTTGAAAGAAATATTTTTTTCGAAATAGCATCCCGTATTTTAGCCATCCTTATCACACCACATGACTTTTAGTAGTTTCCCCTACTAGCCACGCCTATCAAGCCACCCTTATCTCACCGCATGCGTTTCAATACCTAGACCTTATACCACCGCATGCGTATCAATATCACAATATATCATAATTTTCACCTCAAGTGCTCAAATAATGTAACTTGCCAAAATAATTCAACAAAAATATTTTTCCACAATAAAGAACTCACTACTCATGCCAAAATAAATTATTAATAATATTTTTCCACAATAAAGAGCTCACGGCTCCATCACAATGAGTACGAAAATCTTACAAAAATATTCATGAATAAATAATTCAGGAAAATAATATTTTAAAATCTTTAATACGTTGCTTCAATATCAAATTTAAAAGAAATGTAAAATACTTCATATTAATAATATTTAATTTAAAGAAAATCAACCTTCAAATAATGCACAGAATAAAAGAAACCAAGTTTAAACTAAACAGGTAAAAATATTTGCAGGAAAAGGTCAAACAAATTTAAAGTACATATCTGAGATCAATGGTGAAGAATATAACAAGATAAAATAATTTAATAAATGGACAACAATGATCTACACAATTTAAAATTTTAATCTTTCACATTTAGCCCGTGTACACACTCGTCACCTCGTGTACACGACTTTCAACAGATTTCAATAATCACATCAATACCAATCCTAGGAAAAATTTCCCCCACACAAGGTTAGACAAGTCACTTACCTCGACTTGCTCCAATTTAACTAAGTATTATGCTTTTTCCTCGATTTTCCGACTTCGATCGACTCGTATATAGTTATAATTAATTCAATACAATCAACAAAAATTATAGGAATCAATTTCATAAGAAAATGCTACATTTTTCAATAAAGTCCGAAATTAGCTCAACAATCGCACGTGGGGACCACATCTCGGAATCCAGCGAAACTCACAAAATCCGATAACGCATTCAATTACGAGTCCAACCATATTGGTTTCACTCAAATCCGACTCTGGATCGACACCGAAATCTCTAAAATTCGTTTATATGAGATTTCTAAAAGTTTCAATTTTTTATTTCAAAACACTAATTAAGTGGTGAAAACAATGATATATTCGTGTATATTGACCAAATCCGAGTTGGAATCACTTACCCCAATATTTTTCATTGAAAATATATCAAATTCGTCTCTCCTCAAGCTCCAACTCGTCACAAATGGCAAATGGGACGAAGTCTCCTATTTTTATAACTTACAGATCTGTCAAGAAGCCCGATTTTGACACGAAGTCCGATTTTGACAGGGAGCCTGATTTTGATAGGGAGCCCGATTTTGACAAGGAGTCCGATTTTGACACGGAGTCCGATTTATACAGACAGCCCGATTTTGACTGTATTTCCAGCAGAAAGATTGCAACAGCTAAGTCCCACTTTTGATCCGTTAACCATCTGAAACTCACCCGAGGCCCTGGGACCTCAACCCAATACACCAACAAGTCCTAAAATATCATACGAACTTATTTGAAACCTCAAATCAAATCAAACAATGCTAAAATTACATATCACACCATAATTCAAGCTTAATGAAACTCAAGAATTTCCATCTTCTACATTCGATGTCGAAACCTATCGAATCAAGTCCGATTGACCTCAAATTTTGCACACAAGTCATAAATAATATAACGGAGCTATGAAAATTTTCAGAACTAGATTCCAACTCCGATATCAAAAAGTCAATTCCCCGGTCAAACTTCCAAACTTAAATTTCTAATTTAGCAATTTCAAGCCAAATTTCACTACGAACTTTTAAATACAATTTCGGTCACATTCCTAAGTCCAACATTACCATACGGAGCTGTTGGAATCATCAAAATTCTATTCCGGGGTCGTTTGCACATAATTCGATATCCGGTCACTATTTGAACTTAAACTTTTAATTTTTCATCAAAATTCAGTATCTCGGACTAGGGACCTCGGAATTTGATTCCGGGCATACGCCTAAGTCCCAAATCACGATACGGACCTATCGGAACTGTCAAAATACTGATCCAAGTCTGTTTGCTCAAAATGTTGACCAAAGTCAACTTAGTTGAGTTTTAAAGCTCTAATTTATATTTTAATCCATTTTTCACCTGGAAAGTTTCTACTCAAAGTGGCATCTTTAAAGTTAATAAGTAATTCTGTATTCTAAGACCTCGAAAAGCACTATTTATTATTCCTCAACTTGCGTGCGCAGTCCGTATAAGTTTTCGGAAAATGTTTATGTGAAAAATGGATTAAACTGTGAAGTAGAGTCTTAAAACTCAATTGAGTTGACTTTGATTAATATTTTGAGCAACCGGACCCGGATCGGTGTTTTGACAGTTCCGGTATGTCCGTATCATGATTTGGAACTTGGACGTATGCCCGAAATTTAATTTGGAGGTCCCTAGCTCAAGTTATGACCACTTAATGAAAACTAGAAATTTAAAGGCTAAAGAATTTCAAGTTTGACCACAGAGTTGACTTTTTTATATCGGGGACGGAATTCGATTCTGGAAATTGGAATAGCTCCGTTATGTCATTTATGACTTGTGTGCCAAATTTGAAGTCATTCCGGATTCATTTGACATGTTTCGGCACGACATTTGCAAATTGAAAAGTTTAAAACTCATAGTTCGAATCGAGGTGTGAATTGTAATTTTAGCATTGTTTGATGTGATTTGAGGTTTCGACTAAGTTCATATGATGTTTTAGAACTTGTTGGTATAATTGGTTGAGGTCCCGGAGGGCTCGGGTGGATTCCAGATGGTTAACAGATCAAAATTTGGACTTAAGGAAAAATCTGAAATTTTGGCCTTCTGGTGTAATCGCACATGCGGTCAATTTTCCGCAGACGTGGAACCGCAGATGCGGTCAAATTTCCGCAGAAGCGAAAATGCTGGACAGAACACATAAAATCGGGTTTTAGCCATTTTTACTCATTGTTGAGTTTTGACTCTCGAATTTTGGCGATTCCAAAGCGATTTTTCATGACATTGAATTGGGTAAGTGTTCTATAACCAAAAGTGATTATATTTCATAAATCCATGTCTATATTCATCATTTATTTCGGATTTAGATGGAAGAAATTGAAATTTTTGTAAAACTTTCCAAAAATACAAATTTATGATTTGAAGATCCATTTAACATCGGAATTGGATAATTTTTATATGGTTGGACTCGTATCGGAATGGGTGTTCGGATTTCATAAGTTTTTTCGAGATTCGAGAAGTGGACCCCACTGGCAATTGCTAAAGTAAATTTCAGATTTTATCCGGAAAATTAGTAAATGCATATGGAATTAATTCCTATGATTCGTATTGAGTATATCGAATTGTTTGTGAATATATTAGAAGCTTTTGGAGACAAATGTAAAAGGAAAAGACGTGGTCGAGTAATTTATTGGAATTTGCAAAGCGAGGTAAGTGTCGTGGTTAACCCTGACTTGAGGAAATAGAACCCTTAAAATATTTGTTATGTGAAATGCATGTGAAAGACATATAGGCGAGGTGACTCGTATATATTCGTCGTCAAATTAATTGTTTGCATAATTATTTGAAAATCCTAAATTTGTTTTAATATACGAATTAACTATTATGATAATTGTTTTTCTCCTACTCTTTGTCAAATATTAATTCTTGAATTCCTGCAATAATTGCTACATATTGATTTGATTTATGTGTCTTAATTGTGACTTGACATGTAGCATATTAAATATTAAACTGCCTATTTTTTCCACGATTTTCACAGTTAATTGTTAATTGCCATTGTTTGTTCATAAATAAATTATAATTATTGTGTGCCTTGATGCTTAGTATTTTCTCATTAGACGCGGTATTTATTGGAGTAATATTTATTACATTTATGAGTTGTTGAAATATATTGGGGGATTGCACGCTGCAACAGACTTATTAAAAAGTCCATATTGGGGGATCGAATTGCACGCCGCAACAGACTTATTTAAAAGTCTGTATATATATTTGATTAAAATAAATATATTGGAGGGTTGAAAATGAATATATTGTGGGAACGGGTTGCACGCTGCAACGAAAATTGGTTGAAAGAATAATCGGTTATGACTGCTGAGTTGGCTTCAACTGTTAAAAATGAGTTACCTAATTTATTTCTATTATTGTTGTTATTACTATTATTGCATACATGTTAATGTGAGTGACCCGCCTTAGCCTCGTCACTACTTTGTCGAGGTTAGACTCAACACTTACTAGTACATGGGGTCAGAAAAATGCTGAAGCAAATTTTATTTCTGAAGATAATTTAGACTTCATGCATTTGGATGTAGCTGATTACTCTGCACTCCCAGAAGGAGAAACAAGTCATGTGATCAGTAGTGAATCTGTAGAGATGTAAATATTTTAATTTTTGTTATTTGTAGTAGATAGTATGGTTATGTAATTGTTGTACATAAATAAAAGTTATGCTTTGATAATAATGTTTACTATCATATTTATTTTATTTATGTCATTTTGAAGAATATGGATAATCCTCAAATTATGTTTGGATCAAAGACCAATCATGAAGATATTTGTGTAATTGATAGTGGAACAACTCATGCCATATTCAAAGATCAGAAATACTTTTCTTATTTGCATAAGGAAAAAGCAAATGTTTCTACAATTTCTGGTAATATAAGTTTGATTGAAGGCTCCGGAAGAGCTATTGTATTTCTGTCTAAGGGAACAAAACTTATTATCGACACTCTACACTTCTTGTGCAAATTTTGGAGTTGGTCCCAGCGGCGTACCATAGACTTGCACGGATTTCAGCTACCAGAGGAGACTTGAGATACTGCTGCATGGCGTCCTTAGTTTTGAAGTCCCCGTCTACTTTACTTTAGCTGTGTGTTTGTTTCCAGACAACTTTATTTTATTCAGACCTTTATTTGTATTATTCTAGAAGCTCGTGCACTTGTGACACCAAATTGTGGGATGGTATTTAGACACCGTTATTCTTTTGGATTATTCACTACATTTCAGACCTTACTTTCACATTTCGTTTCATGTTATTAATAAATTTAAAAATTATTTTAAAATAAATAATATTATTCTAATGTTGGCTTGCCTAACAAGTAAAATGATCACGGTCCCGAAGGTGGGAATTTCGGATCGTGACAGTTGGTATCAAAGCACTTGGTTACATAGTTCTCATGAGTCACGAGAAATCTTAATAGAGTCTGAAGGATCGGTACGGAGACGTCTGTACTTATCTCTCAGAGGCTACAAAGTTTAGGAACAATATCACTTCTTTCTTATTCTGTTGTGCGATTTATTTCTATCATCGATGATTGAACCTTTCTAATCTTATTCTCTCGCAGATGGTGAGAACACGTAATACATCTACCGATGGATAGGGACCAGAGCTCCCAGTGACAACTATGACAAGGGGTAGAGGTCGAGGCCGAGGTCGTGCTAGAGGCCGAGGAAGAGGCAGAGGTAGAGCTCAGTCTAGAGCTCGAGCAGCAACTCTTGTTGTAGAACCTCAGGTGGACCTTCAAGAGGAGGTTCCAGTTCAGAATGTACCAGTTGGACCAGTTCAGGTCCCAGAAGGATTCATAGCTACTCCATAGCTTCAGGACACTCTAGTCCGTTTGGTGAGTCTTATGGAGGGCGTGACCCTGAATGGTATATTTCCAGTGGCAACAGCCGTCTCACAGGCTGGGGGAGAGCACAAACTCCCACTAATCCTGCTCCAGAGCAGATGACTCCCCAGAATCAGGCTCGAGCAGCCCTGCCAGTTAGGGTAGTTCAGCCAGTTGTTGCGGCACAGACCGGTGATAGGCCCGCCATGTCTTTTGAGGCCTTATTGAGACTGGATACGTTCACTAATCTCTTTCCAGTTCATTTCAGTGGTACACCTCCTGGGGACCCACAGGATTATCTTGACCGCTGTAATGAGGTGCTGCGGAACATGGTTATAGTTGAGACCAATGGGGTTGATTTCGCTGTATTTCAGATGACGGGTTCCGCCAAGAGGTAGTGAAGATATTATACATTAACCAGACCAGTCGTATCGCCTACACTTACCTGGGAGCAGTTCTCTCAGCTATTTTTGGAGAAGTTCCTTCCTATCACACTGAGAGAGAATTACCGCAAGCAATTTGAACGTCTACAGCATGGCAGTATGACTGTTACTCAGTATGAGTCCCGTTTTGTATATTTGGCCCGTCATGCTCTCCTTTTACTACCTACTGAGGGAGAGAGAGTGAGGAG
>AWOL01S0110918.1:18249-30709 GCA_000715115.1 Nicotiana otophora
TCCGATTCAAACTTAAAAATTTGAAACTTCCAAATTCGACAACCGATGCCGAAACCTATCAAACCACGTACGATTAACCCCAAATTTTGCACACGGGTCATATTCAACCCTACAGACCTATTCTAACTTCCAGAATCGGAATCCGACCCTGATATCAAAAATTCCACTACCGGTCAATATCTGCAAAATTTCGACTTCCGCCATTTCAAGCCTAAATGAGCTACAGACCTCCAAAACACAATCCGGACATGTCCCTAAATCCAAAATCACCTAACAGAGCTAACTGAATCGACAAAACTCCATTTCGGAGTCGTCTTCACATAGTTCCGACTACGGTCCAAATTCTAAGGCTTAAGCTCCCGTTTAGGGACTAAGTGTCCCAACCGCTTCCAAAAACCAAAACGAAACTTCCCAGCAAGTCACAATAGTAGAAAAAGATACGGGGAGAGCAGTTAATAGGGGATCGGGGCTATATCTCTCAAGACGACCGGCCGGGTCGTCACATATTTACACTTTGCTTTAATTAAATTTTAAAAGATAAATAAATAACACTCAAAAACATTATTGATAAATTTTGGCAGTTGAACAATTTTGATAGTATAACACAAGGTTTTAAAAAATAAAAATATTCCCATAGTGAAAATATATATTCATGTTATATTAAAAGAAAAGTAGTATCAAAATATTAAGCCAATTGATAAGTTAACAAAAAGTCACATTAGTAAATATATAGTAGTAAGTACCTCCTAATTTAATAAAGAATAATTAATTTATTTTATTACTATATGATGTGTATCCTTTGATTTTGTATTGATTTTGTTATTATTCTGCACGATGAATTAAAAAATAAAACATACCACTAATATTTATTATAACAATATGATATATCATATCATAATTTTATAAGATTAGTATTCTATCAAATTATTTGCGCATCGTGCGGGTTCTAACACTGATTATTTAATAATAAGAAAAGGTAAGATGAGAGGAAAAAAAATAATGTAACAACGCCATGCCATCACATCAAATTTGTTGTTACATAATATAACACTTTTCGTCATACATAACGACCTATCTAATGATATGATACAATACATTCAAATAACAATAAAATAAATATTATATTTAAAGTAAAAATACAATACAATACAATAAGTAACAATCATCTAAACAAGGGGTAAGGGAAATGAAGAGGATACTGGAGGGGAGCCGACTACATAACCTAACAAAATAACGACTTTATAAACTACCTCAAGACCTCAAAATACCTTACTCTGCCAACTGAATATCGAGAGGTGCATAATATTTTTTCTCCAGTTTCATGCAGCTTCAGTTTCACTTTTTAATTTGAGTACTGGTTTAATATTTTGTTGTTTCTTTTTCTGATTGGATGAATATTCTGTTGTCTCTTTTAGATACTTGTATTTTCATAATATTTTAATATTTCTTTTCATTTCATTTGGCATGAAAGATGTAGCTGATTAAGGCATAGATCTGTGATTAATTTATTTTTTGCATGAATTCGCTTGTTATTTTTGTTGTGTTCAATTAAAAATTTATCGTGGTTCGATCACAGAAGCAATGACAGAAGCAAATAATGAGAAGTCATCTACTACGAATTACAACAAGCAACGTTCTATGGAATTTGTTCTCCCAAGGAAGAAACAAGACAACAAACTAGATGAGGCCACCAAAAGGGCACATGTTTTATAGAGGAAGAACGGAAGTACAAGCTGAGGAAAACGGAGAGGGAAGACAAAACACTGAAGCTTCAGTTGCATGAAGATGAAAACATTGTGAAGAATAGCAGAAAAAAAGTATTATCGGAGACCTTCTTCTAGCCCAAGATCATTAACTCTAAAATAGGAAGATTCAACTAAAGAAGAAGAAGCTTGAAAAGAGAAGAGAGTTTTTAGATAGGAGAACTTGTTTAGGAAAGAAAGACTTTCTTGATTTTTGGCTTCATTACAAATGCCTAAATGTCTAGGGATGATTCTGGATACAAAAATAATCTAGACAATTCTATCATCTTCTACTAATATTTTCCTTAAATATTGAAAATTCTAAAATATCTTGATATTTCTTAAGTACAACAAATATCAAAGATATTACTCCATAACTTTCTAGAAACTTCTTCTAACTATATATAACTTTTACTCTTCCAAAAAGTCAACTTTATTTTGAAACACTCCCCCTTAAAGTGAGTTTTTGGAAGCTATCCCAAGTTTGTCCCTGAAGAATTCAACCGATGCTTTAGGACGTGTTTCACACCTCCTTTTTCTAAAGAAATAGGGAGTTTTTTCAATTAAAGTGACATTAATCGAAATGAGATTATTTGTTTAATTTAGAGTCGTCGCTTGGGATAATTATTATGGTGTCCCAAGTCATCGGTTCATTTTAAAATCCCAAATCAAGGAAACGGACTCTATTTTTGGTCCACGAACACAGAAGACCGGGTAAGGAATTTTGTTAACCCGGGAGAAGGTGTGAGGCACTTTCGAGTTCCGTGGTTTTAGCGCGGTCGCTCAACTATTTATAATCGGCCTAATTATCTGATTTATTACATGTTTTAAACCTATTGTGCATTTTTAACTTTTTAACCACTTTTATTTATTTATTCAACCGCTTTTAGTATTTATGGAATTTATTTAAATAAGTCGCGATGTTGCGCACTTATTGTTTTGTACATATTGCGAATCGCGTCACGTGAAGCACACCTGCGATTTACAACATGTTGATTTTTATTATTATTTGAAGTTATGGTCGAGTCACGTGAAACACACACTTGAATTGGGATTTACGTATTGTGACCATGTCACGGGAACCGTACCCATGACCACGATGATTTATCAATCGCGCCTAAAGCAAAACTACGAATGTTTATAATTTCATTTTCTCCGAACTAGTTTGAGATTATTGTAATGTCACAAGTTTATGGAAATCAATTGTGGAAGGAAAAGGAGTAAATTGATTACGGAAAAGTGGATTAGTCTTACTAAATTGAATTTACGGGTTTGAGGTCTTTGGGGGGCGATTATGGAGTATGGATCTATTTGTTGAAGAAAAGGTATACGATCTTATACAACGTGACCTCAATAACAGATAACGTATAACTAGCGTCCTATATATATTGGCCGGAATGGGGGAGGTGTTTATACCTTGAAGTTATATTAATTCTAATGGATTAATAGCCTAGAAGTTTAAAGCCTTAACATGAATACAAATGAACTCAAAACAACAAAGCTCTATTTATGTGGGCCTGCATGTTTGCTAAGTCCAATACATTTAAACTAAACAATTATGAAGATCTCATATATTATATCAGAATAGTAATTAGATACAACCTCACTGACAAAATTAATACAATAACCTCATATTATGTCAATAGGCTCTTAATAAATTACAATCCCCCTTGGGTTCAAATACATCTATATGAGAATTGCAGAGTACATCAATGGTCTCTAGAATTATTTATGACAAACATTCATGCTTTAATGAGAAATACAGCCTTCAGAACATATCTTAAAATCCCATTTTTTTTGACTTAGAGCTACTTGACTTCATAAGGGTGCACAGTCAGTGAAGCCGTTTTAGAATTATGAACCTTTCCTAAATCTTACACCTTAAATCAATCTGCACTTCTTATTAGAACATAAAAGGAAAAACTCAGATTTCAGCAATCCAATCTCAAGTTAGGCAGTATATAATTATTAATACGACACATAGATTGAATTCTAGTTGAAACAAGCGAAATCCAATACCTTCTAGTCATTAAATTACCGCCAAAACAATATGGCTATAACAAACTTCATGTAGTTACTATGCTAAAACTAAACACTCAATTTTTATGTTCAAGATAAAACAAGCAGTAAATTTAAGCACTCCCAGCAAAATAACTTCAAAGAACAGCTCATATCTTAATATAAATCAGAACAAAGTACATGTGAGAGATATGTACCTAAAACCTCTGAAATGTTTGCCAAATAAAGGCTAAGAAGACCCGCACTAGATAATTTCATCAAGATCAACAACAGGAATAGTGAAGAAACAACTTTATCCTTGATTGCGAATCCACTTAAAGAAGCCAGAAGTGGTGTAAAATGCAGTAGAAATGACAAGCAACCTGAAACTCTCTTTTACTATTTCGTTCCCTCTTTGTTTTTTTTTTTCTATGATTGTTTTGGTATTTTTAGATCTTGAAAGTTAAATATTCTAGCTGCTGTGGCTCTCTCTTATTTATTTTTTTGTCTAAGTTTTGCCCTAGTGAATGAGAAAGGATCTTTTTTATAAAAGGTTTTTAGAGCAACAAAACTTAATTTTTCTAATTCACTCCCCTCTCTCAACTTTTTGTCATTTACCTTTAGACCCCAAGATTTAATCTGTTTTTTAATTTCTGTTCGCAGAGACAACCTTCTTTTCTTTCTCTAGAACCTTCTTTCAGTTGTAACAAAAATATTCCCTTAGGTTAAAACCCCTTAATGCCCTCTATACTCTAAATATTTACAAGTTTCCTTTTAAACTCTCTCAATTACTGCTTTTAACTTTCTGCAGTAGGTTCCTAATCAGTGGGCTTTCAACCTAAACTAGACTGGGCCACCTCAAATTGGGCCTCCAAAAACAACCATTAATTGTTGTATTTCAAAAACCCGCTCAACTGGACCCAAATTTCTACTAAAAAATCAATTAAGAGTTGAAACCATAAATTGAGACTAAATTTGAGGGATTAATCAAAAGAAAGAAACAAACTAAAATGAAAAGGTTTTTCTTATAGTTTTTTTTCAGAAAAGAAACTAATATTGATACCTATATTCAATCCGAGCCGCTTAAACACATGCAACACAAAAAACAGAAATCCAATTTATTAAATTGCAAATGAACAACGAAGGTTAAAAAGAAAAAAAAGAAGAAAATAAAGAGTTACCTACTAGAACCATGGCTTCCGTAAACGAGCAAAAACTCCAAACAACAACCAACGTCGTAACCTAAGCACTAGCTTATGCTTTGGAGCAAAACCAGTGCTACTGGTGAGAAGTCGATTAACGCTCAGACAAGGGGAACTCTGGAGCTTCTTAGATCTTACGCCACTAGTCATGCACGAAAGAAATTCAATAGATGGGGTGTTTTTAAAGCCAAAACGGAACATTTCAAAACAACAGAACTAGGGCCTTGTGGTTTTACGATCTAAAAATCAAGCAAAACGGGAAGTTTTTGAATGAAGTTGTCGAGGGTTTTGGGGAAAGGGGAGTGTAGGGATTATTTGGTGAAAATTTGGGAGTGTTTGGGGTGAACCGCCTGCGGATGTTCTTAGGTGAAGGAGGCGGCTAGGGTTGATAGATTTGAGAGAGATAGGGAGAAATGGGGGGATCTTTAGGATTTTTTTGGGGGGTGGGTGGGTGTTTGGATAGTCTTATGTGGGAAAAAGGCTAATTCGGATCCGTTGGATCTGGGAATAATCAACGATACGAACTGAGAGTGGAAAAAACAGGGTCGTTTGGTCAAAAAGGAGAAATAGGCTGGGTTTGCAATGGACTGGGATGGGGTGTTAAGGCAATTGGGCCATTTGAAATCTGGCCGATCCGATCAAACTCAAAAATAACCTTTCCCCTTTCCCTTTGTTTGTTTCTTTTCCTTTGATTTTAATTAAAATCCTAATCTAAAGTTAATTTTCAAAATTAAACCTAATTTATGAATTAATCAACTTAACACTAATGAAAAAATATTATCAAATTAAAATTAAAAGCTAAAAATATGAACATGACTCTTGTATATTTTGTTATTTTCATTAATAATGCAATTAATTAACGTAATTAAATTTTAAATGCAAATAAAAATCTAAAATGCTATGTAATGAAGATTTGAACATTTTATGGTCTTTTTCATGATTTAAAAATATTAAATATGCACAAAAATATAACTAAATGTAAACAAGCAATTAAAAAGTAATTCCTAAAATTCTATAAAAATAAAAAACAATTAGAAAAATCTATTTTTGTGGATTTTATAGGAGTTCTCGTGAGACAAAAATTACGTGCTCACAGCTGTCCCTCTTTGCTCGGAAACATGAAAAGTTTTCGGACAAAGATAAAGTGAGCAATTATGAGTAATTTTTGCCTATTTGATATTCCGTGGGAAGCATTTTGAAAATGTTTGATCGAACCTTGCTTCCGAGGTTGCCTATATATCCTTGGCTATAAAGGAATCATGTTAGTGTAGTTCTGAGAATTTTAGTAGATGGGACTATCGGAAAAGGTGTGATTTCACTGCTGTTGCTGCTGTTACTGCTTGCTGAACTCCTTATTATACCAAAATTAAAATGAAAAAGATGTTAACTAAGTCTATCAACTACGAGTTATAAGATTCCTATATGTATGTCTTCGGAGACTTGATCTTGAGTTTTGACTGGCTCTTCATGCAGACTCTGATCTGAATTTTGATGCTTGCTAACTACATGTGCTGATTCATTCTCCTATAACTTCTTCTGATCGAAATGGGACATGCAATGCTCATGACGTCACTCACGTCTGGAATAGTCCGCATCTTTTCATCAGCTTCTGCATTTGGTTCACTTTTTTTCTTTTATTTTATTCTGGATTGAGACTTCTTCTTTTGGTCTCGAACCCCTATGCCCTAAGGCAAAACTTGCTCAGACACCCAACACAAACAAACAAACGAAAATTTTCTGCCCGAGTTTTCACTGGAAAATTTCATGAGTTATTTGTAACAAAACTCTATACTACTTCATTATTGAAAGCAATAAAAGGCCGGGATTAGTGCACCCCAAAAAAATAGAGACTAGGGAGTGGAGACCCTATATCTAAAAATGAAAAATGAAGTCAACTAGGGAGTGGAGACCCTATGTTGGAAAAGTGACTAGGGAGTGGAGACCCTATGTCTAAAATAAAAATTAACTAGGGAGTGGAAGCCCCATGTTGGAAAAGAGACTAAGGAGTGGAGACCCTATGTCTAAAATAACTTTAACTAGGGAGTAGAGACCCTATGTTAAAAATGCAGACTAGGGAGTGAAGACCCTATGTCTAAAATAACATCAACTAGGGAGTGGAGACCCTATATCTAAAATAACATCAATTAGGGAGTGGAGACCCTATATTGGAAAAGGGACTAGGGAGTGGAGACCCTATGTCTAAAATAAACACCAACTAGGGAGTGAAGACCCTATGTTGGAAAAGAGACTAGGGAGTGGATACCCTATATCTAAAATAACATCAACTAGGGGATGGAGACCCTATGTTGGAAAAGATACTAGGGAGTGGAGACCCTATGTCTAAAATAAAATCAACTAGGGAGTGGAGACCCTAGGTTGGGAAAGGAGACTAGGAAGTGGATACCCTATGTCTAAAAATAACGTCAACTAGGGAGTGGAGAACCTATGTCTAAAATAAAATCAACTAGGGAGTGGAGACCTTATGTTAGAAAAAGAGACAAGGGAGTGGAGACCATATGCCTAAAAATAAGGTCAATTAGGGAGTGGAGACCCTATGTTGGAAAAGAAGACTAGGAAGTGAAAACCCTATGTCTAAAATAAAATCAACTAGGGAGTGGAGACCCTATGTCTAAAATAAAATCAACTAGGGATGGAGAATCTATGTTGGAAAAAGAAACTAGGGAGTGAAGACCCTATATTGGAAAAGTGACTAGGGAGTCGAGACCCAATGTCTAAAATAACTTCAACTAGGGAGTGAATACCTTATATTGGAAAATGCAGCTAGGGATTAGAGACCCTATACTACCATAATTTTGAACTTTTTTTTTATTAAGAGAATGAGTGAAATGCGGGAAAGAATTTGGAGAAGACTTCCCTTTTTGGAGTGGTTGTTGCTGCAGAGCTATTTTAGTCTCTGCATGGTTTCTTTTTGGTTCCACCTACTTCTTGCAAGGTTGCTTTGGATTGAACCTATTTCCTATGGTTCAAACAAAGAACAATTTGTCAGTTTGAAACAATGGTTGGTTTTGCGGCCTTGAGTGTTTCGGTCACTTGATCTTGACCGACTTCTTTGATGATAATGTCACTTGCAACTGGTTGTTTCCTGGATACCGATTGCATTTCTGGCCCCAGAGAACCTTTGGTTTCTCCAAACTTTGCTATAACAGTCGGTAACGTGGGACTTAACCTTTTTCAACTTTATCTTGCCTCTGTAGGCCTTTGACTTCTTTCTTCCAATTTTAACTTCAGAGCATTGGGGAATCCTTGGATTTTCCAATTTTGCCAAGACGGTTAGCCATTTGGGACTTAACCTATTCAACTTCGTTCCTCCCTTATAGGCACTTCAATTTGATTTCCTTCTTTCGAGAGCTTTTGATTTTAAAATATCAGCAACCATGACCAGTCTGGGTTGACTTGTTGCCCCTGTCGAGGCTGGGTGCATTTTGCATATTAACTTGTATCAAATGAGAACCCTGTAAATTAGTCTTACCATCCCTTCTATGTCTTAGTTCCGGAACAGAGTTAGACTGAAAGGGATTCAAAGAAAAAACATAAATGAAATGGAAAATGAATTTTAGACAAGAGGTATCCCTTTCGGGAAAAAAGAAGGACTTATCTAGAGTACATGCGGACTTCAATGAACATGACATGCCTCTTGGACTGGATGCCTGATCTGTGTAAACCGTTCGACTCTCAGAAATTAATCACAACATTGCCTTGAAATCGAGAAGCCTTGCGTAGGACTGTATTGATATCGATGGCTGTGGGGATCCTCTTTTCGGTCAGTAGCGCCCTTTGCGGGTTTTCACCAGCTGACCTCTCTCATTTATCTTCTCACCATCACCTTATAGTGTTCTTTATGAGTTTTCACTAACAAGACTCTCTCATCTTTAATTTATCTGCTTACCATCGCCTCACGGTTTCCGTGAGGGTTTTCACCAACAAAACTCTCTCATTTTATTTCTCTCGTTTGGTTGTATCAGATCCAAGTAACTGTATCCTCCAATTTTGAACATCTTTGCCAATTGATCGGAAGGACTATAAAAGGACTTGGATAAAAAGGATTTGGATTGGATTACAACTTTGGAACCTTTCAGGCGAAACCATCGCCAAACAATTATAATATCTGTCCCAGTTTTAACTTTTGGGGGAATTTAGATTTTTATTTTGGTGTGACTGAACCCCAGAAAGAGGCTTCCTACATATCCTTTCGGAATCAAGTCGAACATAGTTCAAGGAACTTTGATTTTTTTGGTTTTCTTTTGTTTTTCTTTTCTTCTGTTCTTTTTTTTTATTATTTTTTTTCAATTACACTTTCAGGTTCCAAAGAGGGTAATCAAAGATAAGTAACCGACTCAAAGGGTTGTTGATAGTGTTTGGGTAGCGAGAAGGAAAGTCTTCGTCATCCCAATTAGAGAGCATTAAAGCTACATAAAAGGGTCAAACATAATACCTTTTGATCGCATCTGCATTGATAGCTGTCTCGGGTTCATTTCCTTCAATGTCTCCCAAATACAACGCTCCCTTTGGAAACACTCTTCTTATAATGTACGGACCTTTCCAATTTAGAGCAAATTTTCCTTTGGCTTCTTCATGATGTGGGAGAATACGTCTCGGAACGAGTTACCCCACTTTAAATTTTCTAGGCTGCACTTTTTTGTTGTAGGCACGGGCCATTCTTTGTTGGTACAACTGCCCGTGAAAAACTGCGGCCATCCGATTTTCATCAATCATAGTCAATTGTATCAATCGGGTTTTGACTTGTTCATCATCCTCGATCTCGGCTTCAACAATGATCAGAAGAGAGGGAATCTCAACTTCTGGGGGTACTACAGCTTCAGTGTCATAAACCAATAAATATGGTGTGGCCCAACTGATGTGCGGACGGTTGTGCAATATCCCAATAGTGCAAAAGGTAGGTTTTCATGCTATTGTCTAGAACTCTGAATCATTTTCCTAAGGATCATCTTGATTTTCTTGTTTGCAGCTTCAACAACTCCATTAGCTTTGGGCCGATAAAGGGTAGAATTACGATGCGTAATTTTAAATTGTTCGCATACCTCCCTCATCAAGTGCCTATTCATATTTACAGCATTATCTGTAATGATAGTTTTAGGAATACCAAAACGACAAATAATGTTGGAATGTACGAAGTCTACCACTGCTTTCTTGGTGACAGCTTTGAAAGTGACTGCTTCGACCCACTTTGTGAAATAATCAATGGCAACCAAGATGAATTCGTGCCCATTTGAAGCTTGTGGCTCGATCGTCCCAATAACATTGATGGCCCAAGCAACGAACGACCAAGGCGCTGACATAGGATATAGCTCTGAAGGTGGTACATGAATCAGCTCACCATGTATTTGGCACTGATGGCACTTCCCGGACGAAACTGAAACAATCTTTTTCCATGGTTGTCTAGTAATAACCTGCCCGGAGGATTTTCTTTGTAAGGACATACCCATTCATGTGTGGCCCACATACTCCCAAATGTACTTCATTCATGACATGTTCATCTTCTCGGGAATTTACGCACCTCAAGAGGTTCAGATCTGGAGTCCTTTTGTATAGGACCTCTCCACTCAAAAAGAAACTGCTTGCGAGTCTTCTGATAGTTCTTTTTCGATCTCCACAGGCCTGCTCGGGATATGATTTTGTTTTTAGAGACCTTTTGATATCATGATACCATGGCTGAACATTTGGCTCTATTTCAATTGCGTTACAATAACCGTGCCTTTCTCGGTCTTGGATTTCCAGTGGGCCAATATGAACATTACCCGGGTACGACAACATTGAGGCCAAAGTAGCTAGTGCATCAACTAGCTCATTGTGGAATCGAGGAATATACTTGAACTCGACGGACTTGAACTGTTAACTAAGATCTTTCATATGTTGTCTGTATGGAATGAGTTTGATGTCTCGAGTTTCTCATTCGCCTTGGGCTTGTCGAATGATTAAATAAGAGTCCCCCATGATTAACAATTCCTCCACATACAGATCAACTGCCATGTTCATGCCTAGCATGCAGGCTTCATACTCAGCAGTGTTGTTTGTACAGAAGAATCGGAGCCGGGATGTGGCCGGATAGTGTTGACCTGTGAGCAAAATCAAAATTGCCCCAATCCTGAGACCTTTTGCATTTACAGCTCCATCAAAGAACATTTTCCAAGCATTTGTGTTTTCTGGGACTATTTCAGCCGAATTTACCTCCTCGTCTGGAAAGTAAGTACTTAAGGGTTGGAATTCATTATCGAATGGGTTCTCAGCTAGATAATCCGCCAAGGCTTGGGCTTTCATCGTCGTGCGGGTGATATAGATTATGTCAAACTCGGTGAGCAGGATCTGCCATTTTGCTAACCTTCCCGTGGGCATCGGTTTCTAGAATATGTATTTCAGAGGATCCATTCTGGTTATAAGATATGTTTTACAAGCCAGCAGATAATATCTGAGTTTGTGTGCGACCCAAGTTAGGGCGCAACGAGCTCTTTCCAACAAAATGTATTTGGCTTCATAACTAGTGAACTTCTTGCTCAGATAATATATGGCTTACTCTCTCTTCCTAATTGTATCGTGTTGCCCCAGGACACAGCCGAAAGAATTTTCCAAGACTGTCAAGTACAAGAATAGAGGTCTTCCTGGCTCGGGTGGAACCAACACTGGCGGATTTGACAGATATTCTTTGATCTTGTCAAAAGCTTCTTGGCACTCATCTGTCCATTTAATCACCGCGTCGTTCTTTAACAACTTAAATATGGGCTCACAAGTAGTAGTGACCTAAGCAATGAATCTGCTGATGTAATTCAATCTTCCTAGCAGACTCATGACCTCTTTCTCGGTTTTCAGAGGTGGCAAATCCCTAATAGCCTTTATTTTTGTTGGATCTAACTCGATACCCCTCCGACTGACTATAAAACCCAGAAGAATTCTAGACAGAACTCCAAATGCACATTTAGCTGGATTCAATTTCAAGTCATACCTGCGCAAACGGTCAAAGAACTTCCTCAGATCTCGCACATGGTCTTCTTGCGTTATGTATTTAATAATCACATCATCTATATATACCTCAATTTTTTGGTGCATCATGTCATGGAAAATAGCAGTCATAGCTCTCATGTAGGTTGCCCCAGCATTTTTCAGGCCAAATGGCATGACTCTATAACAGTAAGTGCCCCATGGTGTGGTGAAAGCCGTCTTTTCTGCATCTTCTTCATCCGTCAGAATCTGGTGATACCCAACATAACATACCACAAAAGATGTATCTCATGTGGATTTTTGGCAATGGAAAGTTGTCCTTGGGGCTTGCTTTGTTCAAATCCCGATAATCAACACAAACTCGGGTTTTCCTATCTTTCTTCGGCACTAGAACTATATTAGCCAACCAAGTGGTGTATCAGACCACTCGAATCACACCAGCTTTCTCTGCTTTTGTTGGACGGGTGGATAACCGGGATAAGTTGGCAATTTATGCACCACCAAATCAACACTCAGCCCTGGCATATCATCATAGGACTATGCAAA
>AWOL01S0110938.1:3140-19918 GCA_000715115.1 Nicotiana otophora
AGGTGACAGGTGTTTATATGTATGTCGACTTTTAAATAAGTCTATTGCGTGCAACCCGATCCTGCAATATGGACTTTTAATAAGCCTGTTGCGGCGTGCAACCCGATCCTCCAATATAGACTTTTAATAAGTCTATTAGGGCGTGCAAACCGATCCTCTAATATATTCATTATAATTAATTTTGTTGCGGCATGCAAACCGCTCCTCTAATATATCCATTTACCAATTCTTGTAGAAGAAATTTCCCCAATAAATGCAATAATTAATATAAAATTATAAGACAACAATCATACAATAATTATGATTTAATTATGAAACAAACTAAGGCAGATAGCAAATTATTATGGAAATCAGAGAGAAAATATATAGTTTAATATTTAATATGCTAAATGTCAAATAACAATTATGGCACAGAATTCAAATAACATGTAACAATTAATGCAGAAATTCAAAAATTAATATTTGACAAAGAATATAAGAGGAACAATTATTATAATAATTAATTCATGATTTAAAATAATTTATGATTTTTCAAGTAAGCAGGCAAACAATTAATTTGACAACATATAAACACCTGTCACCTCGCCTATACGTCGTTTACATGCAATTCACATAACAAATAATTTGAGGGTTCTATTCCCTTAAGTCAAGGTTAGCCACGAGACTTACCTCGCTTTGCAAATTCCAATCAATTACTCAACCACAAATTTCTTTTTAAATTTGTCTCTGAAAGTTTCAAATCTATTCACAAACAATTCGATATATTCAATATTAATCATAGGAATTAATTCCATATCAATTTATAAATTTTTCGGATAAAAATCTGAAATTCATTAAAATATTCGACAGTGGAACCCATCTCTCAAATCCCGAAAAAACTCACGAATTCTGAAAGCCCGTTCCGCTACGAGTTCAACCATACAAAAATTATCCAATTCCGATGTCAAATGGACCTTCAAATCTAAATTTTTCGTTTTTGGAAGATTTTTGAAAAATCTGATTTTTTTTCCATAAATTCACGGATTCATTATATAAACGAGTATGGAATCATGAAATATAATCACTATAGGACAAGGAACACTTACCCCAGTGTTTTCCGTGAAAATCGCCCAAATATTCGCCTTAACCGAGCTCAAAATGACCAAAATGAGTAAAAATGTCGGACTCTTCGACATATACACTGTCCAGGCATTTATGCACCTGCGAAATGGGGCTGCCAGGCGAGTCCTCGCACCTGCGGAGGAAAACTTAGTACCTGCGCTGACCTCCGCTTCTGCGATTATTATGTCCGCTTCTGCGGACGCACGAGTGCGTGCAGGTTTTCGCACCTGCGGACTTTTACCCAGCCACGCTCGGGTGCATCTGCGATCGAAAGCTCGCTTCTGCGAGCTCGCACCTGCGGTCAAAAATCTGCAGGTGCGATTACACCAGAAGGCCAAATTTCAGATTTTTTCTTAAGTTCAATTCTTGTTCCTATTTTGATTCGAGTGACACTCGGGGTACTTGGGACCCCGTACGAATATACCAACAAGTCCCGTAACATAATACGGACTTACTCGGGGTCAAAATTCACGTCAAACAATGCTGAAATTACAATTCACACCCCAATTCTAACTTTGAGTTTTAAACTTTTCCATTTACAAATCTCGTGCCAAAACATATTAAATGAATTTGGAATGACTTAAAATTTGGCATACAAGTCCTAAATGACATAACAGAGCTATTCAAATTTCATGAATCGGATTCCGGCTCCGATATAAAAAAGTCAATCCCGTGGTCAAACTTGGAAGTCTTTAGCTTTTAAATTGCTAGTTCCGTTAAATGGTCATAACTTGAGCTAGGAACCTCCAAATTAAATTACGGAAATACGCACATATGTTGTAGTAAACCCAAAGTTTACTAATACAAATGGCTATTATATTGAGACTACAAATGTTTGGAAGATTGAAAATCTTCATGTTTCCACAATCATAGGGTGTAAAATAATATGTATTTGAAAAGTTACCCGCCTTATTTTTCAATTTATATTACATCATGTATCACAATAAACCCGAAGTTTAATAACGAAAAAGTTTATGCCATAGTTAACCGGAAGTTTGCTAAGAGATAGCACAACAACAACAACAACAACAACAACAACAACAACAACCCAGTATAATCTCACTAGTGGGGTCTGGGGAGGGTAGTGTGTACGCAGACCTTACCCCTACCCTAGGGTAGGGAGGCTGTTTCCAAATGACCCCCGACATCCTTCCCTCCAAGAACTCCCCACCTTGCTCTTGGGGTGACTCGAACTCACAACCTCTTGATTGGAAGTGGAGGGTGCTTACCATCAGAACAACCCACATGCCATGATAAACTTGAAATTTTTATTTGCCATTTTTTAAATGAGCTATTTTAGAATTCAGTTAAGCATATACTGAAGAACTAGAAGATTCTTCAAGAATTATCCTATGTTGCTTGTTCTCATAATAAATTGACTATACCAACTAAAGTTGGGACTAAAACCCCTAAATTCTTGAATATATAAAATGCGAATATGGGCTCATTCACCTATCATGTGAACCACTTATAGATGGATATATGAGATGGTTACATGTGTGTTTATTGTCAACCTACAGTTTGGCATCTGAAATTGATTTTATCAATTAAGAGAATAATTTTTAGATTATGAAATCAAGACAGTTCATCTTGATAATGTCGATTTATATCCAAGCTGGTTTAATATTGAATACCTCCTATTAATGGCTAAAGTATTGCTTATGAGAACAAAGCTTCATGTGTTGGTCTAATATTTTCTAAATTTCATACAACAACACTTGTATGCATCAGGCCAACAATATATGATAAGTCCTCCCCTCACAATTGTTATAGGATCAGAAACCAAATATGTTTACTATCTAATAACTTTTGATGCGTGGTATATAATTAATTTATCTACCACAAAGCACAAAGATAGGTTTCCCAAATAAGATTTGAGATATATGTTAGTTTTTCTAACATTAGGGGGATGGAATAAGTAGTTGAAAATATGTTATGTGAATCAAACTATCATTAGTGTGATCCTCATTCAGAATATAATTCAAGTCAAATGCCAGAAGCATTTGTTGATCCAAAATAAAATATCATATTTCAGCTGCAAATGGCTGGCTTAGCATTGAATACCTCATATTAATGCCTAAACTATTTCTTATGAGAACAAAGCTTCATGTGTTGGTCTAAGATTTGCTAAATTACATACAACAACACTTGTATGCATCAGACAAACAATATATGATAAGTCCTCCACTCACAATTTGTTTAGGATCAGAAACAAAATATTTTTACTATCTAATAACTTTTGATGTGTGGTATATGATTAATTTCTCTACCATATATCACAAAAATAGGTTTCCCAACGAAGATTTGTTATATATGTTAGTTTTTCTAACATTAGGGGGATTGAATAAGTAGTTAGAAATATGTTATATGAATCGAATTATCACTAGTGTCATCCTCATTCAAAATATAATTCAAGTCAAATGCCAGAAGCATTTGTTGATCCAAAATAAATTATCATATTTCAGGTGCAAATGCTCCTATTAAAATTAATGTCCCTGAAGGATAAAGTTTACTGCACGTATGAAGCGTAGTAAACCGATCGGTTCCAAAGGTAACAGTCCTTAAACAATGATAGAAGCAAATGAAAAAAATAATTATAATAAGGAGGAAATAAGCTCTAGAAGAGCCCACGACATAACATTTCATAAAAATCCAAAAGAAGTTCAGGTTCCTGAAAATAAAGAAAGTGATGAGATCTCAACAAGTTATGTCGCTTGCGAACCGATACGAAATGATCGTCGACGATATATTTGATACAATATGGTACACAATATTGTAAAATATTGTGAGGATCGGACCTGCAGTTCAGACACCTGAAGATGTCATGCCATTTAAATGCAAGTCATAACTTGTATGACTCATTTGATTAAATCTCTATAAAGATCCCTGAAGGATTTAAAATTCCTGAAGCATATAGTTCAAAGTCTCGAGAAATGTACTCGATCAAATTACAAAGGTCTTTTTACGGTTTAAAGAAATTTGGGCACATGTTGTATAATCGCCTCAGTGAATATTTGTTGAAAGAAGGTTACGTAACTGATGTTATTTGTCCATGTATTTTAATATTGAAAATGTCATCAGAATTTGTTATACTTGTTGTTTATGTTGATGACATAAATCTTGTTCGAACTCGAGAAGAGCTCCAAAAGGCAATTGAATATCTTAAGAAAGAATTTGAGATGGAAAATCTTGGAAAGACAAAACTTTGTCTTGGTATGCAAATTAAGCATTTAGCAAATGAAATCTTTATCCATCAATATGCATATATAGAAAGGGTCTTAAAATGACTTTACATGGACAAAGTACACCCATTGAGTACACCAATGGTTGTTTGATTAGTTGAAGTGAATAAAGATCCGTTTCGACCTCCAAAAGAGGATGAGCAACTCCTTGGTCCTGAAATATCCTATCTTAGTGCAATTGGTGCACTTATGTATCTTGCTAATGCTATAGGGCCTGACATAACATTTTCTGTTTATTTATTAGCAAGATATAACTCTTCTCTTACCCCTAGATATTGGAACTAGATTAAGCATATATTGCGAGATTTAAAGGGAACTCTTGATATGAGCTTGTTTTTTTCAAACAAAGATAGTGCAGATCTTGTTGGGTATGCAGATGCAGGATATATATTTGATCCCTATAAACCTCGATGCCAAATCAGCTACGTGTTTACATGTGGAGAAAGTAGGGAATGCGTATGGTTGAGATCAGTGATTCATTTAATTTGAGAAAAATATGGTTTGGAATGTGATAGAAGACCCACAATTTTATACAAAGACAATGTTGCATGCATAGTCCAATTGAAGGGAGGATTTATAAAAGAAGATAGAACGAAACACATTTCACCAAAATTATTCTACACACATGATCTTCAGAAAAATGGTAACATTGATATGCAACAAATCCGTTTAACTAAAAATCAGGTAGATTTATTCACCAAGTCTTTGCCAGCTACAACCTTCAAGAAGATGTTGCACAAGATTGAAATGTGGAGACTTAGGTATTTGAAATAATGTCTTTGTACTCTTTCTTCCTTGCACAGGTTTTCTCCCACTGGATTTTTCTAATAAGGTTTTTAATGAGGCCTCTTGCAATGTATATTATTAGTGTACTCTTTTTCCTTGACTAGTGTTTTTTCCCACGTAATTTTTCCGAGTAAGGTTTTAACGAGGCACTTAATAATGAACATCCAAGGAGGAGTGTTATGAAAATATTATCCATTTATTACTCCACTGTAGATAATATTTCTGAAGAAGATTATGCATTTAGTACTCAATTGAAGTTTATCTACAAGCAGCTGATGCAAGCAGGTTGCAAGCAACTCAATGAAATGACTTGTAGCAGCTTCTTATTAAACACAAGCTTCGAACAGCTCATATACACAACTTACAAGTAACTCAAGAAAAGCCTTGTAGCTGCTTCTTGAAAAGCCTCGTAGTTGCTTCCTAAAAAGCCTCTCACTTGCTTCCTTTCTTCTATAAATAGAGGAGATTTCAATTCATTATGTACATTAGGTTGAAGTTGAATAATATATCAATCTCTCTATACTTGTCTTTGATTTATTTACTTTACAGTTTTTATTTTATAACAAAAAGTAATATATTAGTAACCAATTGTGACATAGACTCTACCTTAGCATTTTATTTGCTGTGTTAGATGGCCACTGTGGATATCCATTAGGAATAAGGGCAAATTTGTTTACTATGCTAACGATAGGTGTAAATTTAAACGAAAATTATAATGGGGGATATATGTAAACTATTTTCAGTAGTACAGGGATAAATCTGGATCTTTTTCCTTCTTTATAATTTAAAAATAAAGATAGGTAGTACATCGGACAACAATGTTTCTGGCCGACAAGCTGGTAAAAGTGCGTACGCCTATCTCTGTGTATGTGGGAATGAGTTGGGTGGAATATAAGAGAAAGAAGAGAAAGAAAAATAGGAAAGAGTAGATTCTAATACATTATTTTAAATATAATTGGTAACTTATATACCAACTTATAATTAAGTTAAAACTTCAATATTAAGGATAAATAAGTTTCAAAAGTAGTAACGATAAGTAACAATTCCTTTTTTATAAGGTTTATTTGACTTTTAGGAGATAACAATATGGTCAAACCAAATTAGCCTTTTGAAACTATTATAGGCCCAAAACGGATTTGGTCTAAGCGACTAACAATTGAGAAAACCACCCCATACAAAAAGAAAAAAACAAGATTTTTACATATCACTTATTTAAAACTATTTGTTTAAATAACATCGCCTTTGATTTATTATTAAATGTTACGACCCGGACGGTCGTTTTCGAGTGTATTAACCCTGACCCTCTATTTATGTCCTTCTTTGTGTTATACTGTGGTTACGTGACTTGCCAAGAGGTATGGTTTTTGGTTTAAGGGAAATGGGACACATAGTCCCAAAATCGGAAGTATAAGTCATAGGAGTCGACCGTAGTTTGATTTGTGTGAAGACAACTCCAGAATGGAGTTTTGACTGCCCCAATAGCTCCATAGGGTGATTTTAGTCTTAGAAACATTTCAGGATGTTAATTTGGGGGTCCGTAGGTCATTTCAGCATTAATTGGCAAAAGTTAGAAAGTTGAAAGATTTTGGAAGGTTTGACCGGGAGTGGACTTTTTGATAAAGGGGTCGGATTTCGGTTCCGTAAGTTGGAGTAGGTCCGTAATCTAGAAATTTTCAAAGATAAATGTTACCCATAACCTCACGAACTCAAATATATAATTTCTATCCAATTTCATAATCATTTTTGTAGTCTAATTCCATTTTTACCAAAACCCCAGTTGTTTCTCAAAATCCCATTAATTTCACCATTTTTCCATGTTAAATCTACCTATGATTCACGTATTTAGCTAAAGAATTGATAGGGTTCACTTACCTCTTGATGTTGATGAAATCCCTCCACAAAATGCTCTCAAAATCGCCTAAGACCAAGTGGGAAATGATGGAAATAAAGCTAAGTCCCGTAATAAAAAGTCTCTTGCACCAGTCGCAGATTGCGACATTTTGTTCGCAAATGCGAGGATCGCAAATGCGACCAAAAACTTCACAAATGCGAAGAGGGGTATTAATTAAAAGTGACAGGATCTTCACAAATATGAAATCCTCAGTGTCTTCCCAACTTCGCAATTGCCAATGGTTCCTCGCAAATGCGAACAAAACTTTGCATTTGCGAGACCTGCAACACCAGCCCAGAAAACTGAAGTCCTTCCACCCCCTCCAAACGCGTCTGAAACTCACCCGAGCCCTCGGGGCTCCACACCAAATGTCTACACAAGTTTAAAATAATCATACGACCTCGCTCTCATGTTCAAAAAACCAAAGTAACATCTAAAATCAAGAATCGGACACCAAAATGAATCATGAAATGCAAAAACTTCTAAAAACACATACCCGCATCCGATTCCTATCAAATAAACTCTGAATTATTCCAAATTTTGCGTGCAAGTCATAAATCATCATACAGAACTATTCGCAGGCTCGGAATCCCAAACGGGCCTTTATAACACCAAAGTCTACTCCTAATCAAAATTAAAGAACTTGGAAAACCTACAATGCGCCAACCTTCAATATTAAGCGCCAAAACACTCCCGGGTCATCCGAAACCCGATCCGAGCATACGCTCAAGTCCAAAATCCGCATACAAACCTATTGGGACTGTCAAATCCCAGTTTCGAGGTCATTTACTCAAAACACTGACTCAAATCAAACTTAACCATTTTAAGCCATCATTAAGGAACTTTGTGTTCTGATTTCAACTCGAACCCTTCCAAACCCGAACTAACCATCCCCGCAAGTCATAAAATAATAAAAGCACATATGGGAGTCTTAATTAAGGGAACGGGGATCTAGAAAGCAAAACAACCAGTTGGGTCATTACATTACCATACATATTATATTCACAAGATATTATTAGAATATTTATGTGTATTTCTTTGAATTGGAAGGTTTTATCGTGGAAGTTGTGATGACCCGATAGGTCATTTTTAGTTTTATCCTTCATTCTTATATTTTGTGACCTTGAATAACTCAGTTTAGCCTTCCTTAATTTGCGTGCGTAGTCTGTGTCTTTTTCTGGAAAACTTTTATGTGAAAACTTAAAAAAAATGTGAATTTTTGAAACATTTCACTTCTTTCCTTCTCTATCGTGCGATTTTATTCTATCATTGATGATTGAACTATTCTATTATTGTTCTCTCGCAGATGGGGAGAACACGCATAACATTTGTAGCTGGACATGAGCCGGAGGCCGCTGTGGCAACTACTACTAGGGGTAGAGGTCGAGGGTGAGGCAGAGGCAGAGGCTGAGCTCAGCGTAGATCTCGGGCAACAACACTCGCAGTGGAGCCTCAGATGGATCATAAGGAGGAGGTCCCAGCTTATATTTTACCCATCGGACCAATGTAGTTCCCGAAAGGGTTCATAGCCACCTCCAGTACTTCAGGATGCTCTAGTCCACTTTGTGGGCCTTATAGAGAGTGTGACCCAGACCGGTGCATTTACAGTAGTGCCAGCCATCTCTCAGGCTAGGGGAGGAGAAAAAACTCCCTCTACTCATACCCCAGAGTAGGTGCTTCCCTATATGAGACTCCAGCTGCCGAGCCAGTTAGGGTAGTTCAGCCAGTTGTTGTGGCACAGGCTGGTGATAGGCCCGCTATGTCTTCTGAGACCTTGTTGAGGATGGATAAGTTTACCAAGCTCTTCCCTGTTCATTTCAGTGGTACATCTTCTGATGACCCACAAGATTACTTGGACTATTGACATAAGGTGTTTCGCAACATGGGTATAGTTGAGACCAATGGGGTCGATTTTGTAGTGTTCCAGATGACCGGTTCTAGCAAGAGATAGTGGAGAGATTATGTATTGACTAGAACAGTTGGTTCAACTCCACTTACCTGGGATTAGTTTTCACAGCTATTTCTAGAGAATTTCATTCCTTTTACTTTGAGGGAGGATTACCGCAGGCAGTTTGAGTGTCTTCAATAGGGTATCATATCTGTTACCCAGTATGAGACTCAGTTTGTGGACCTAGCTTGCCACGCCATTATCATGCTCCCTACTGAGAAGGAGAGAGTGAGGAGATTCATTGATGGGCTCACTTTCACTATCAGGCTACAAATGGCCAAGGAGACCGGAGATGATATTTTTTCAGAGGGCCTAGAGATTGCTAGATGGATCGACATGGTTCATGGTCAAGAGAGGGGGGCGGTATCTGATAAGAGGCCTCATTATTTTGGTGGTTTCAGTGGTGCCTTGTCTTGAGGCAGTTGTACTTTTGGTAGAGTCCATACTTCCAGGACATTTCAGTCAGCACTCATGCATCCCACTTTGCTTTGGTTAGTCGTGGTCCTTATTTATCTCATCTTGAGCAGCTAGCCTATAGTGCACCACTAGCTTCTATTAGTGCACCTCCGATCTAGAGTCATTAGAGTGGTTATCCAGGTCAACAAGGCCAGTTTCAGGGTCAACAATCACAGCAGCCGAGGGGTTAGGCTACCAGAGGTGGAGGTCAGGCCAATAGAGGCAGAGGTCAGGCTGTTAGAGGTAGAGGCCAGCCAACTAGATGTCGTCCGAGAGACGAAGGTCAGAGTGATGGGGCCTAGCCACGGTTTTATGCATTCCCGTCTAGACTTGAGGCCGAGTCATTTGACGTCGTCATCACATGTATTGTTCTAGTATGCCATAGAGCTGCTTTAGTTCTATTTGATCCGGTCTCTACTTATTCCTACGTGTCATCCTATTTTTCTTCATATCTGGTTGTGCCTCGTGATTCTTTGAGTACTCCTATTTATGTGTCCATGTCTGTGGGAGATTCTATTGTTGTAGATCGTGTCTCTTGCTCGTGTGTGATTACTATTGGGAGTTTTGAGACTAGTGTAGATCTCCTACTTCTTGACATGGTGGACTTTGATGTTATTTTGGGCATGGATTGGCTGTCACCGTATCATGCTATATTAGACTATCACGTAAAGATAGTGACCATAGCCATGCCGGGGTTGCCTCGATTAGAGTGGAGTAGGACTCTTGGTCATTCTACCAGCAGAGTTATTTCTTATGTGAATGTTCGGCGCATGGTCGAGAAGGGATGTTTAGCCTATATTCTCGATTCTAGTACGGAGGTTCCTTCCATGGATTCGGTACCCGTTGTGCGTGAGTTTCCAGAGATGCTTCCTGTAGATCTGCCGAGGATGCCACCCGATAGAGATATTAATATCTGTATTGATTTGGCTCCGGGCACTCAGCCCATATCTATTCCATCATACCTTATGGCCCCACCGGAGTTGAAGGAATTGAAGAAGCAGTTGCAAGATTTGCTCGATAAGGGATTCATTAGACCTAGAGTCTCACCTTGGGGTGAACCCGTGTTGTTTGTGAAGAAGAAAGATGGTTCGATGAGGATGTGTAGACTATCGGCAGTTGAACAATGTCACTATCAAGAAGAAGTACCCGTTGCCGAGGATTGATGACTTATTTGATCATCTCCAAGGTGCCAAAGTGTTTTCAAAGATTAATTTGAGGTCTCGCTACAATCAGTTGAAGATTAGGGCATCTTATGTCCCTAAGACAACTTTTTCGAACTCGGTATGAGCATTATGAGTTCCTAGTGATGTCATTTGGGTTGACAAATGCCCTAACAACATTTATGGATTTGATGAACAAGGTATTTAAGCCCTATTTGGATTATTTTATGATTGTATTCATTGATGATATCTTGATATACTCCCGCAATCGAGAGGATCATGAGCAGCATCTTCGAATTGTACTTTAGACTCTGAGAGATTGTCAATTATATGCCAAGTTTTGAAGTGTGAGTTCTGGTTGGATTCAGTTGCCTTTTTGGGGCATGTAGTATCTGCCAAGGGAATTAAAGTGGATCCTAAGAAGCTTAAAGCGGTTCCAAACTGGCCAAGTGATGGTAGAATATGATTTCGTGTTTTAGTCGCGTATAACACTCTAATTCACTATACTTTATTTGTGTTGAGCTTTAATTGGTAGTGTTTTTGCACTTATTGTGTGTTTTATGCCTTGTAGGAGTGATTCCGAGTTATGTAGATGTTGTGGAGCTAATTTGAGCTATTTGGAGCTTTGACGCATGAGTAGAAGTCCAAGCAATTAAATCAGGATCACGTTCGGGGGTCGAGGACCAAGTCCGGATGTCAAAAAATTGAATAAACAAATTCACTCTAAGAAAAATGCACAGCCTCACCGCATGGGGCGCCGCGGAAAAATATGGTAAGAAATGATTTTTGCAAATGATCTGGAATTCCCCACATGCGCGGGCGGCGCGGTAGCACAAAAATGTTAGAGTAACTTCTTATTTCGGCTAAAAAAAGGGTAATTTTGTCCGGGGTTTATTGAGGGACGACTTAAATACACCAGAAAACACCATTTTGGGGGTTTGGGCAGAATTTCAACCTAAGGAGGCTAAAGAGGCTTGGGAAGAACATGAGCACAAGGATTTCATCATTCCGTCCTCACTCAAGATCCGGGTTTGGATTGAATTTATGTTTCCGTATACTTTAGTTATATTTGCGATGACTTTCTCCATGCCTATGGAGTAGTTCCTTTTGAGTTTTGATGGATTTGGTGTATTGATGATTGTTTCTGGATTATAACTCTATTTTTTATGTATTTGAATCGTTTTGGAGGATTTAATTATTGCATCTATATTTACTAGTTCATGTAATCGAGAGAGGCATAGCTAGTGATACGTTTACATTATATTGTTGGTTGAGTTCATAGATTCTTCTAAGTACTCGAAAGAGTCTAGTTGAATCATTGATTAAACCTAGTTAGGAAAATAATCGAAAGAGGTTTTCCTAAAAACCTATCCATTACACATTCTTGCATATTTTCACAGTGCTTAAATTGGTTCATCTCGTGAGGTTAAGACTTGATTGAGATAGGCATTTTTGCTGAACGTTTGAACTAATAATAGAGTGAATTCGAAGAGACTCACTTAAATATTATAAGTGAATTATCTAGAGTTAGATACCGAACAGTTATCGTGCACCTATCCTGTCAAAACCCTATCCTCTCCTACTGATAACCTTAATTGCTTATTCCTTGTTTCGATAGTCACTAGCCAATAGTTGTAGATTTTAGATTCTTAGTTAAAATTTATTATTATTTATATAAATCTCAATTGTTGATCCTCCCGGATACAAATCAAGCTAGAAACTACGAGAACATTGTATAAATCTAATCCATGTGGATACGATATTATACTATACTATCTTTGATTAGCGAGCACAATTTAGGTGTGTGTATGCGCTCGTCACCTAGACCTACTTCAACTACAGAGATTCGGAGTTTTCTGGGTTTGGCGGATTATTATCGCCAGTTCGTGGAGGGGTTTTCATCAATATTAGCCCTAATGACTAGATTGACCTAGAATGGTGCTCCGTTCAGGTGGTCCGATGAGTGTGAGTTGAGCTTTCCAAAGCTCAAGACTTCTTTGACCACGACGCCAGTGTTGGTGTTGCCCACAGGTTCAGGATCCTATACGGTGTATTGTGATGCATCGCGCATTGGGATCGGTGCAGTATTGATGTAGAAAGGCAGGGTGATTGCATACACGTTGCGATAGTTGAGGGTTCATGAGAAGAATTACCATGTTCATGAGCTAGAGTTTGCATCCATTGTTCATGCACTGAAGATTTGGAGGCATTACCTCTACGGCATGTCATGTGAGGTGTTCACGGGTCATCAGAGTCTACAGTATTTGTTCAAGCAAAAGGATCTCAACCTGAGGCAGATGAGGTGGTTGGAGCTATTGAAAGACTGTGATATCATCAATTTGTATCATCCAGAGAAGGCCAATGTGATGGTTGATTCCTTGAGTAGAAAGGCTGTGAGTATGGGTAGTCTTGTGTATATTCCAGTTGGTGAGAGGCCGAAAGCATCAAATGTTCAGGATTTGACCAATCAGTTCGTGAGGTTAGATGTTTCAGAGCCCAGTCATGTTCTACCTTGCACGGTCTCTCGATTTTCTTTTTATGAGCGCAACATCAATATGATGACCCCCATTTGCTTGTCCTTAAGGACATGGTGCGACATGATTATGCCAAGCAGGTTACTATCAGAGATAATGGGGTGCTGCGGATGTAGGGTCATATTTGTATGCCCAATGTGGATGGGCTTTGTGAGTTGATTTTTTAGGAGGCCCATAGTTCCCAGTATTCCATTCATCCGGGGAGCACCAAGATGTATCTGGACTAGAAACATTATTGGTGGAGGAGAATACAACAACAAAAATAACAACAACGATAACAACAGCAACAACAACAACAACAACAACAAAAAACCCAGTAGTTTTCCACATGTGGGGTCTGGTGAGGGTAAGATGTATGCAGCCTTACCCCTACCCCTGGAAGGGCAGAAAGACCTTTTCCGATAGAACCTCGGCTAGAGAACGGCGGAAAAAGAAAAGATAATTACAACAAGTAAGAATAACAACAAGATGAAATAAGATCGAATCCAAGAATGCAGTCAAACTATAGGTAGTAATATCCATATATGAATAAACAATATCATACTAACACTAATTCTAGTGAACTAAGACAAAGAGAAACACTAGACTACCTACGAACCTTCTACACTAATCTTTGACCTCTACACCCTCCTGTCTAGGGCCATGTCCTCAATCAGCTCTAGCTGCTCCATGTCCCGCCTAATAACCTCTCCCCAAGACTTCTTAGGTCTACCTCTACCCCTCATGTTCCCCACCTAGGCTAACTTCTTGCACCTTCTAACTGTGGCTTCTACATTTCTCCTCTTAACATGCCCGAACCATCTCAACCTCGCCTCCTGCATCTTATCCTCCACAGGGGCCACTCCCACCTTTTCCCGAATAAATTCATTCATAATATTATCCAACTGGGTATGCTCACACATCCACCTCAACATCTTCATCTCAACTACTTTTAGCTTCTGGGTATGAGAGTTCTTGACCGGCTAACACTCTGCTCCATACAACATAGTCAGTCTAACAATAACCTTGTAGAACTTACCTTCAAGTCTCAGCGGTACATTCTTATCATAGAAGACAATGGAAGTGAGCCTCCACTTCATCCATCCTGCTCTGATATGATGCATAACATCTTCATCAATCTCCCTATTACCTTGTATTATAGATCCAAGATACTTGAAACTACCTCTTTTGAGGATGACTTGCGTATTAAGCCTCACCTCCATATCCCCTTACTGGGTACCATTGCTGAACTTGAACTCTATGTATTCCTTCTTGGTCCTACTCATCTTGAAACCCTTAGACTCTAGGGTCTGCCTCCAAACCTCCAGCCTCTCCTTAACACCACCCCGTGTCTCGTCAATTAAAATAATGTCATCCGCAAGTAAAATACACCATGTCACCTCACCTTGAATGTGTCTCATCAATGCGTCCATCGCCAAGGAAAATATTAATGGACTAAGAGTTGATCCCTGGTGCAACCCCATCATAACCGGAAAGTGTTCCAAGTCCCCTCCTAATGCCCTAACCCGAGTCTTAGCTTTATCATACATGTCCCTAATCACCCTAATGTAGGCTATTGCGACCCCTTTAGCCTACAAGCATCGCTAGAGCACCTCTCTCAGGACTTTGTCATATGCTTTATCTAGTTCAATAAACACAATGTGCAAGTCCTTCTTCATCTCCCTATACCGCTCCACCAATCTCCTCACAATATGAATGGCTTCCATAATTGAATGTCCCAGCATGAAACCGAACTGGTTCTCAGGAATGGACACACTACTCCTCATCCTCACTTAAACCACCCTCTCCCAAACTTTCATAGTATGTCTTAGCAACTTAATCCCCCTATAATTATTGAAACTTTGGATATATCCCTTGTTTTTATATAGAGGAGTCATTGTACTCCACTTCCATTCATCGGGCATATTCTTCATCCTAAAAATGACGTTGAACAACCTAGTGAGCCATTCCAAACTTGCCCTACCCGTATTGTTCCAAAATTCCACGGGTATTTCATCTGGCCCGGTAGCTCTACCCATGTGCATCTTATGCATACCCCCTGACCTCCTCTACTCTTATGCAACTACAATACCCGAAATCCTAGCGCCTCTCGGAGTGGTCCAAGTCGCCCAACACAATGTCCCTATCACCCTCTTCGTTTAGGAGTTTATTTAAATATGTCTGCCATTTTCATCTAATCTAAGCCTCTTCCATCAAAACTCTACCTTCCTCATCTTTGATACACTTAACTTTATCCAGATCACAGGCCTTCCTCTCTCTCACTTTGGCTAGCATATATAGCTTCTTGTCCCCGCCTCTGTCCCCAAGTTATTCATACAAACGCCCAAACATCGCAGTCTTAACCATCAGTAACCACTAACTTCACCTCCTTCTTATCCCTCCTCTACCCTTCCATGTTCATCCTCTTTGACTCCTCGTCCATTCTATCTATAAGCGTTAAGTACACCGCCTGCTTGGCTTCCACTTTCTCTTATACCTCCTCACTCATCCACCATTTACCTTTGTGGCTTCCAGAGAAACCCTTCGAGACCCCTAACACTTCTCTCACAGCTACTTTAATAAACTTCGTTGTCATGGTCCACATACAGCTCACGTCTCCACTGATCCTCCAGGCTCCCCTAGCCAACAACATCCCCCCCAACTCCTAAACTTTGTCACTAGTCAAAGCACCCCACCTGATCTTGGGTTGACCATACATGGTACTGTTCCTCCTCTTCCTCACGATCTCTACATTCATCACCAATAATCTATGTTTAGTTATGAGATTCTCGCTTGGTATAACCTTGCAATCCATGCACAGACTCCTATCACACTTCCAGAGGAGTAGATAATTAATTTGAGTCTTGGCCAATGAACTCCAGAATGTAACCAAGTGCTCCTCATGTTTCGGGAAATACGAGTTGGCAATCACCAAACTAAAGGCTTTAGCATAGTCCAACAACGAAGTACTTCCTCCATTCCTAACTCCAAAGCCAAAGCCTCCATGCACACCGTCATACCCCTAAGATGTTGCCCCAATATGACCATTGAAGTCAGCTCTTATGAATAACTTCTCGATGAGTGGAATGCCACGTACCAACCCATCAAATTCTTTCCAGAAGTGCCTCTTATTCTCCTCGTCCAAACCCACTTGAGGCATGTAAGAACTAATCATATTTAACGTTGGGTGGAGGAGAGTGAAGAATGATATAGTTATATGTGTGGCTTAGTGTCTAAATTGTCAGCAAGTAAAGTATGAGCATCAGAGGCCTAGTGATTTGCTTCAGAAGCTTGAGATTCCCGAGTGGAAGTGGGAGCGTATTACCATGGATTTTGTTATTGGGCTCCAATAGACATCAAAAAAATATGATGCAGTATGGGTTATTGTGGGCAGGTTGACCAAGTTGGCACATTTCATTCGAGTAGAAGTTACCTATTCTTCAGAGCGGTTGGTTGAGATCTATATCTGCGAGATCATCCGTCTTGTTACACCCTATACTTTCGTACGTACAAATGCATCGTAAGAAAACTAATCATGTTACCTCTGAGGTTACAAATATTGAAGATCAATAACAACAAGTACAAAGAGGGTTGGACGGTTCAGAAGCTAAAGCAATAGAAGAAAATAATATTTCGTCGAAAGTCGACAAGTTGGGAATGTTATAACATATACCTTTGGGG
>AWOL01S0110940.1:0-22846 GCA_000715115.1 Nicotiana otophora
CTTCCGGTAGAACTTGAGCATAAGGCCATGTGGGCTTTGAAGAAGTTGAACCTTGAATGGGATATCGTGGAAAATCTAAGGGTGTCACAATTGAATGAGCTTGATGAATTCTGGTATCATGCCTACACAAGCTCGTCCCTTTACAAGGAGAAGATGAAGTACCTCCATGACAAGTACATCCACAATAAGGAATTTACAGAGGATGATCTTGTGTTATTGTTCAATTCCCGGTTACGGATGTTTCTAGGCAAGTTGAAGTCAAAATGGAGTGGCCCCTTTGAATTGGTGAATGTAACCCCCTTTGGTGCTCTAGATTTGAAAAGTAAGAATGACAAGTTATTTAGAGTCAATGGGCACCGGGTTAAACATTATTTTGGCAAAGTTGATGATGTCCACATTGTGGCGGTCCTTCATTTCAAATGATTGGTTATTTGCATCATGCCGCAACGTTAAATCAGGCGCTTCTTGGGAGGCAACCCGTGTATCTTTTTCTTTTTCTTATTTTTTTTCTTTGTTAGATAGCGTTGTTTTATGCTAACTAGTTTTGAAGTGTATGCAGGAATGGGTGTGCATTGTAGGGACTGTCCAAGAAGAAATTGGCTAAGTGTCACAAAAGTGCGGATGGCACCAAAATTATGCAGACCACACAATCACTCTGCGGCCTCACAATTCTGTGTGCGGTCGTATAATTGGAAGATCAAAATTGCATGCTCTCTGAAGTTTGGCCTGTCAAAAATCCTTAACAAAGTGCGGCCGCACACAAAATCCTTAATGAGTGCATACCGCACTAAAAATTGTGTTGCCGCACTCAGGTAAGTTCTGGGCCTGACGGGTCGACCTATAAATAGGGCTTTTCAAAACTTTTCATGCTTTACACTCTTTGAACTCTCAAGCCCTAAGCAAACACAGTGCACCCCCCACTAGTTATCAAACTTCAAGCATTTCATCTCTGTAGATTCTCACCTGCACCCTTCATTACTGGTATGTTCATTTCATCTTTAGATTTTTCATCTTCTCTTAGTTTTGTTCTTTTGTCTAGGGTTAATTTCATGCCTAAAAATGTCAATAGTTAGTCATCTTTGCTCAAAATCATATGGGTAGCTTCATAATTGTTAATTGGGGCCTGGGTAAATAGCTAATCATGCTTAATTATTAGGGTCATGTCTAATTCTTGCAAAACTTGTATGAATCGTCCAACACTGTCGTGTTAATCCAAATTGTGCGACCGCACACACTTTATGCGGTCCGCAGTCTCTAAGTTAGGGCATCTGTATACTTGAATTATGCAGACCGCACTCAAATATATGTGGTCCGTAGTGAAATTGTGCGGTCCGCAGTCAAATTTATGCGGTCCGCACTGTTAAATGATCAGAGACCCAGTAGTCTGAACCTGGGGCTATGCGACCGCACTCAAAATTGTGCGGTCCGCACTTTTGATTGTGCGGCCGCACTCACTTTTGTGAAGTCCGCAATTGGCAGTCCGCGACTGCACTCACGTTTATGCGGCCCACACTTGGCAGTCTGCGGCCGCACTCACTTTTGTGTCGTCCGCACTGTCTCTTCTATTTTTTCATAACTTACTTGTAACTATCATGCATATATTTGTGTCCTATGTACCTGAACTCTAACTGATTCTTATTGTTATGAATTGAAAATGATGGTTAGATCACGTGGTGGAGGAGATACATCAAAAGGGAGGGCAGAACCCTCCCGAGGCTGAGGCCGAGGACGAAGCAAGAGTAACCTACCACTAGCCATCCAGAGAGTGTTAATAAAGAAGGCTACGGCCAACAGAGTCCCTGAATCATCAGACACCTGTGAGTATCTCCCGTCTAGGGAAGTTTCTGAGGGAAACTCTGACCAAGCCCCACCTAACACCCAATATCAACAAGTCCCGGGTAGATTACACTTGGTTGATGAATCATCTTCCGCTGCTAGTTCTTCTAAAGGTGCGGAAGAGGGTAGCCATGATTCTGAGCCCTCTTCCTCACATGCCCCGGCTGCACCAATCAATGTTGATGATGATGATGACGTACCGAATGACAGTACAGGGGGAGACACTCAAGTGGGTGGTCTTGAGAGGACAAAGAAGAAGGAGATGTGTGAGGACAAATTTGTCAGCTTGACTACCTTCAACAGATTTAGAGAGTGGTGTCCCCAGAGACCACTCACTCTTGAGCGACAATTCTTGATGAAGGATTTGGACAAGAACAACCCAAATGTCCTCAGATAGTTCCAGGAGAGAAAAGGATGGAAATGGTTCATCCAAAGCGCCCTCGATGCAAATGAGCACTTGGTTAAAGAATTTTATGCCAATCCGATTCGACTCTTGTGCTTTGAACTCTTATGTGGGATTTGAAGAAGGGGAGGCCATATGATGGCCTTGAGATAAATTATTCATTTCCCGAAGAGCGACTCCTAGCCATTTCTATGACCGGGATGCCATGGTTCTCCGACTTTGCCAATTATCTTGTGAGTGGCATTTTACCAAATGAGTTCTCTTCAAACCAAAGGAAGAAGCTTAAACAGGATTGCCTTGTCTATTATTGGTATGAGCCGTATCTTTTCTGGATATGTACCGATGGTGTGATCCAACAATGTGTGCCGTAGGAAGAACAAATAGGTATTCTTGAGGCTTGCCACTCTTCACTGTATGGTGGTCACCATGGTGGAGCAAGAATGGTAGCAAAATTTTTGAGTTGTGGATTCTATTGGCCTACTCTCTACAAGGATACTTGTGAGCTTGTCAAGCGGTATGATGAATGCCAAAGGTCCGGTGGGATCTCAAAGAAGAATGAAATTCCTCTCGCCACCATTTTGGAGATAGATATTTTTGATGTGTAGGGTATTGATTTTATGGGTCCGTTTGCTAGCTCTTCTGGGAACACCTACATTCTAGTTGTGGTGGATTATGTATCTAAATGGGTTGAGGCCATTGCTTTGCCCAACAATGAAGCAAGGAGTGTGGTGGCATTCTTGAAAAAGAACATCTTCACGAGTTTTGGTACCCCAAGAGCCATTATTAGTGATGGGGGTTCGCATTTTTGCAACAAGGCTTTTGATACCTTACTCACAAAGTATTGTGTCACTCACAAAGTATAAACCCCCTAACATCCTCAAGCAAACAGACAAGTTGAAGTCTCCAACCGCGAGATAAAGAGTATTTTGTCAAAGACAGTCAATGCCAACCGGACAGATTGTTCAAGAAAACTTGATGATGCTCTTTCGGCTTATAGAACGACCTACAAAACACCAACCGGGATGTCTACATACCGGTTAGTGTTCGGAAAGGCATGCCATCTTCCAGTAGAACTTGAGCATAAGGCCATATGGGCTTTGAAGAAGTTGAACCTTGAATGGGATGTCGCGGCAAATCTAAGGGTGTCACAATTGAATGAGCTTGATGAATTTTGGTATCATGCGAAGATGAAGTACCTCCATGACAAGTACATCCATACCAAGGAATTTACAGAGGGTGATCTTGTGCTATTGTTCAATTCCCGGTTACAGATGTTTCCGGGCAAGTGGAAGTCAAAATGGAGTGGCCCCTTTGAAGTGGTGAATGTAACCCCCTTTGGTGCTCTAGATTTGGAAAATAAGAATGACGAGGTGCTTAGAGTCAATGAGCACCGGTTTAAAAATTATTTTGGCAAGGTTGATGATGGCCACATTGTGGCAGTCCTTCATTTCAAATGATTAGTAATTTGCGTCGTGCTGCGATGTTAAATCAGGCGCTTCTTGGGAGGCAACCCATGTATCTTTTTCTTTTTCTTGTTTTTGTTCTTTTTTATATAGCTTTGTTTTGTGCTAACTAGTTTTGAAGTGTATGCAGGAATGGGTGTGCATTGCAGGGTCTGTCCAAGAAATAATTGGCTAAGTATCACAAAAGTGCGGATCGCACCAAAATTATGCGGACCGCACAATCACTCTGCGGCCGCACAATTCTGTGTGCGGTTGTACAACTGGAAGATCAAAATTGCATGCTCTCTGAAGTTTGGCCTGTCAAAAATCCTTAACAAAGTGCGGCCGCACACAAATATTGTGTGGTCCGCACAAATTCTACGGTCGCACTCACTTTTGTGCGGTCCGTAGAACGTCTTCGAAGGAACAGGTAATGAGTGTGTACCGCACTAAAGATTGTGCAGCCGCTCTCAGGTATGTTCTCGGCCCGATGGGTCGACCTATAAATAGGGATTTTCAAAACTTTTCACACTTTACACTCTCTGAATTCTCAAACCCTAAGCAAACACAGTGCATCCCCCACTAGTTATCAAACTTCAAGCATTTCATCTCTATAGATTCTCACATGCACCCTTCATTACTGGTATGTTCATTTCATCTTTAGATTTTTCATCTTCACTTAGTTTTGTTCTTTTGTCTAGGGTTAATTTCATGCCTAAAAATGTCAATAGTTAGTCATCTTTGCTCAAAATCATATGGGTAGCTTCATAATTGTTAATTGGGGCCTGGGTAAATAGCTAATCATGCTTAATTATTAGGGCCATGTCTAATTCTTGCAAAGCTTGCATGGATCGTACATCAGTGTCATATTAATCCAAGTTCGGGCATCTGTATGCTTGAATTATGCGGACCGCACTCAAAAATATGTGGTCCGCAGTGAAATTGTGCGGTCTGCAGTCAAAATTATGTGGCCCGCACTGTTAAATGATCAGAGACCCAGTAGTCTAAACCTGGGGTTGTACGGCCGCACTTAAAATTGTGCGGTCCGCACTTTTGATTATGCGGCCACACTCACTTTTGTGCGGTCTGCACTTGGCAGTCCGCGACTGCACTCACTTTTGTGCGGTCCGCACTTGGCAGTCTACGGCCGCACTCACTATTGTGCGGTCCGCACTGCCTTTTCTACTTTTTCATAACTGACATGTAACTATTATGCATATATTTGTGTCCTATGTACCTGAACTCTAACTGATTCTTATTGTTATGAATTGTAGATGATGGTTAGATCACGTGATGGAGGAGATACATCAAAAGGGAGGGCAGAATCCTCCCGAGGCTGAGGCCAAGGACGAAGCAAGAGTCACCTACCACTAGCCATCCAGCGAGTGTTAAGAAAGAAGGCTACGGCCAACAGAGTCCCTGAATCATCAGACACCTGTGAGTATCTACCGTCTAGGGAAGTTTCTGATGGAAACTCTAACCAAGCCCCACCTAACAACTAATATCAACAAGTCCCGGGTAGATTTCACTTGGTTGATGAATCATCTTCCGCTGATAGTTCTTCTAAAGGTTCGGAAGAGGGTAGCCATGATTCTGAGCCCTCTTCCTCACATGCCCCGGCTGCACCAATCAATGTTGATGATGATGATGACGTCCCAAATGACAGTACAAGGGGAGACACTCAAGTGGGTGGTCTTGAAAAGACAAAGAAGAAAGAGATGCGGGAGAACAGATTTGTCAGTTTGACTGCCTTCAACAGATTTAGAGAGTGGTAGCCCCAGAGATCACTTACTCTTGAGCGACAATTCTTGATGAAGGATTTGGACAAGCACAAGCCAAATGTCCTCAAACAGTTCCAGGTGAGAAAAGGATGGAAATGGTTCACCCAAAGCGCCCTCGATGCAAATGAGCACTTGGTTAAAGAATTTTATACCAATATGGCTCACATTAAGAAGGGTACCAAAGTGACAAAAGTGCGAAATCGGAAAATCCGATTCGACTCCTGTGCTTTGAACTCTTATGTGGGATTTGAGGAAGTGGAGGCAGCCTAATTATTGGAAAAGCTGGCTATGGGTGATGTTGCTCGCCCATGGCTAGCTGAGAGTTTGGATATTCGAGGATCAATACCTCAGTGGCTCACAACAGGGTTTCCCATAGTCCGGGCCACCCTAAACTTTGAATCTAAAGGGTGGCAGATTTTCGTGTGCAGCCGCACTGACCCGTGCTTGAATGAGAACAACCTCCTACTACGCCGAGCAGTCCCGGTGGCTTCAATTATGGCTGGGTACCCGATCAATGTGGGTGCTATAATATCAACCAACATCACTTTGGCTGTCCAGAAGGATGAGAGATCCTACCCTTACCCGAACTTCCTCGCAGATTACTTCAATGATCAAAAGATGGAGCCGAGGCAGTATGTTACTAAAGTAAAGGCCAATAAGCCTTTCCCATGGTACCATCTACAAGGTTCTGACAGCCCGAAGTTCAAGGGTAAGGAAACTACCTCTGCTGGCCAACTGAGGAGCCAACGGTAGTAGTTACTGATTCAGATGCTAAGCCTTCCGTAGATGCTATGCCTTCCACAACAGCCGGACCTTCCACCGGGACAACAGGCATGCCACCACCTTCTTCTTCCAGACCATCATCTCCATTATCAGTGCCAGCTTCATCTACTTATCCACCGACTGCACTGCGAGTCTCCCAGACATTGGCGAGTCTCAACAACTGGATGCAGGCACCAACTTCAAAGTTGTCTAACATATCCAGTATTGTTGCAGCAATGTCTTCTTCCCGGGCTGCACCACAGGTACATCCGTCAGTGGAGGAAATATTGAAGAAGATTTTGGATAACCAGAAGACCATTATGGTGACTCTGGTGGCACATGGGGATGTCATTAAGGATTTGGGCAAGCAGGTAACGAAAATGCCAAAGTCTCAAGCTTCGAAGAAGTCGGCGGATAAGTTGATAACAGCAGTTACCAAGCTTGCATCTGCCGGAGATCTACCACTGGATTTACTCATGGAGACAGCACCAGCAGTTCCAACAGCACATACAGCACCAGCAGTACCCGAGGGTGCTGAGGATGCCGTGCAAACTGAGACCACATAGGGTGTTCTCTTAACTCTCTACCCCTTCTTGTTCTTATTTTTGATAAGCATTGGGGACAATGCTCATTTTTATTCGGGGGGTGGTCTATTTTGATTCATTTGGCATTGACATTTGGTCTGTAATAACTTTTATACTATTTTTCTTTTATCTTTACTTTCTCTTTGGTTATGTATATATTCTTCCCTTTCCCTTGATGTTTATATTCATTTTCCCCTCGGTTTGTATATTCGTTTGTCTTACTTTCCCTAGTTTAGCTTCTTTAGTTTGTCTTTCTTAGTAGTATAACTTCTTATTTATTTTAGTAACTTATTTTTGCTTTGTTAGCTTCTTTTGTTTTATGTTTGAGTGAATAACAAACCTTTGGTTTTCTTAATGCCACGGTTCTTCCAAAGGTAGATTTTGTGTGAACCGAGTGGCTCTTCCCAACGATAGATGGCGTGACAACCTTCTTAAGGGATTGAGTATGTTTTCTTTTATGTTTTAAAAAAAATAGTAGTAATGAATAAAAGGGTCTCTAACATGCTCACTTGGTACCAACACCTACGACCTTATGGTTAAAAATAAGTTGTTGGCAGAAATTAGCTCTAGTTGTGACCTTTTGACTCTTGTGTTGACTTAAGCAATCATCAAGTGGTTCAGTCGAGCCATTTGTGATTCTCAATCTCAACTAGGGTTATTGTGGGCTCTCGACTCCGTTCTCTTTAGCAATCCAGTAGCGTGAGAGGTGAGGTATTGAATTGCAAGTCCAAGTACCCGTGCTAATAGTGTAGAACTTGCCCCGAATATTTTTCTAGGTGAAATTCTAAGTGTAGCTTGGCTTGAGAAATGATTGTAGGCTCTCCTTGGTCCAATTTGAAATTTAAAATCTTCCATAGCCTACCAATGTGATATCCCACAAAAGCCCTACATGATTTCAGGTTGAGTGAGCTTACATTAGTGGTGATTTATATGAGGGGCAAGCTTATGGTACTTAGAGTCGGATTGTGACATTCTTTTGAGAGAGATGAGCGCACTTTTTGCAATCCTTGATTCGATTTTTACATTTTAAAGTGAGATTTGATAATGAAGAGTAGAGGAGGAGGAGGAGTTTGGGATCCAGAATCACCTACATGAAAGAGTGAGCATCCTTGATGAATAGAACTATGGTACTCATTAGAACTATGGTACTCAAAAAGTCAAATCATTGCATTGTTGATAATTCATATGTGTTATGGGTAATTGTTAGTCCCAATCGATGTGTGATTGATTCACCTTAGGCCAGCTAAAATATCTTTTTTTCTAGTGGAGGTGGGAATTGCCTTAATTGCTTGAGGACAAGCAAGAGCTTAAGTTTGGGGGAGTTGATAAGTAGGGATTTTGACCGCTTATTTGCTCTCTTTTACTTGCGTTTTAGCTCAAAAATACTTAAAGGTATTCTCGAAACTAATGAAATGTGCTTTTGTACAGGAACATTGGGAAACGAGCCAAAGGAGTCAAAATCAACACATAAAGGAGTCAAAAGTGGACAAGGACCAAAACAAGGCAAAAGGCCCACAGTGCGGACCGCACAATACTGTGTACGGCCGCAAAACAATGGAAGAGCCATGTCAGTTCTTCTTCAGAGTATGCGGACCGCACAAATATTGTGCGGCCGCAGAAGAGGAGATTCAGAGAGCTAGTTTTGGCCAAGCTGAAGGAGTGCGGACTACAGCATAATTATGCGGCTGCAGAATGTTAAGTACGGCCGCACTCAATATTATGCGGTCCGCAGAAGACAAAGATCAGAGAAATGGGATTTCAAGTTCAAGAAGAAATGCGGACCGCACAGTTTTTTTTTCGGCCGCATAATCAAGAGCGCTACCGCACTCATTTTTATGCGGTCCTCAGAAGTCTCACACTTCCAGAGCCAAGCAAGAGTGCGGTCGCACCCAAAAATGTGTGGTCCGCAGTAGTTGAAGGAATGCGGCCGCAATCTAGAATTGTGCGGCCGTAGAACTGGAACCTGTCAAGCCAAGTCTTATTGTGCTGACCGCTCACATAATTATGCGGCCGCACAACCTCCGCAAGGGCATTTTTGTCAGATATTTTTAGCTTAGTATAAATAGAACGTTTTGTCATTTTTAGGATAAGTTTTGTTTTAGGAGAGCACCTGAGTCATTTTTCTTTATTGTTTTGAGTAATATTGTACTAGATTAGCTTCTAAACATTAGATTATCTTTCTCTAATCAATTATTATGCATTCTATCTTAATTTCTTCTTATATTTCTTCATTTTTCATGAGTAGCTAAATCTTTAGGTAGGGTTGTGGCCCAACCCTAGTGTGGGTACTTAATAGGTGTTTGATTTAGGATTTGTTTGTGCTTAGGTTAGTGATATTTAGCCTAGTTCTTGCTTGAATTCAAGGATTAATGATTGCAAATATTTATTCATGCCTAATTGACTTAGTCTCTACTTGAGAAAGAGAGACTAAGTCTAGGAAAACTTGGCTAACAAAAAATTGGGGTTAACTCAAGAAATTGATAGTCCCAATTAAAGGGATGAATCTAGAGATAGTAAGACCCGACTTGAGCATTTATCACTTGTTTTGTGCAATACCCATTTGGACTTGAGAAAGCCAAATTGGGCAAAATCACTCAAACTACCGAGAGGTATAGAGTGGGTAATTACGTGTGATTGTTATATTACAACCTAGACCAATCAAACTTTTCCTAGAGTTTACAACCCATTAGGTAATCACCTAGGTGGAAGTTACGGCCCTAGATCTTTTATCATTTGGAAAAGAACCAAAACCAAAAATATTGTCTCCTAGTTTTATAATTGCAATCAATAGTTTAAAGTAGAATTAGAAACAACAAATAAGAATGTGGAAGTGTAATCTAAGGCATATTATAAAATTATATTAAATATATACCTAATCCCAATTCTAACTCCCTGAGGATTCGACCCCGACTTGCGTTGGGTTTTATTATTGCTTCAACTACCTCACTACATATATTTGTGGTGTGAGTTTGGGCGACATCAACACACACAACATCTTTGATCAGTCACTCATTACACTCATTCATTTGGTATGCTTCAATTTCTTGTTAATCTTTCTCTTTTAATTTGTAGATTTTTAGTTCTTTTTAGGCCATTTGTCATTAGAATTCAATTGTGGATCCATGTGTGGGTAAATCTGTAATGGGTTAACTAATACATGCTCTATGGGGAATGGGTCAAGATATTTTCATGCCTCTATGATGTTGCCATGTCAAATTGTGCACAAAATTAAAAAACCTAAATAGAAAAAACAGAATTGTTTTTAAATTCTACGGCCGCACCTGAATTAGTGCGGTCCGCATAAATTGATTTTAGGGCAGCATTAGTGAATAACTGATCTGCAGCCGCAAGATAGAATGTGTGTACCGCAGAATTCCCATTGCGGCAGCAGAATAGCATTTTTAGTGTCATCAAAGAGTCTATCCTTTTTGACTCCAATGTGCGGCCGCATGTATAATTGTGCGGACCGTAGAATTCATGTTGCGGCCGAACATCAGCCATTTCTCTGTCATCAGAGAGTTGGCATCTTTTGGGTTCCACTTTTGCGGCTGCACAAAAAAATTGTATGGAATGCACTTCACTTTTGCGGCCGAACAATACAATTGTGCAGTCCGCAAGTCCTAATCTGCGGCCGCGAGAAATATTATGTGGACCACAGATCATTTCCATGCAAGCATGTTATAAATGTATACACTCACTATGTCTTCTGGTTTATAGCTTACTTTCATAGCTCTTGTGTATGTCTAAACAGTGAATTGCAACTAACAATCGTCTTTGCTTGATACAGATAATGGTTCGATCTAGAGGATGCGGCGACACATCTAAAGGAAGAGGTGAACCTTCTCGGGGTCGAGGCAAGAGTTCCTTACCCGTTGGCCAAAAAAAAGACAATTGCAAAGAAAGCTACAACAAGTAGAGGTAGAGGTGCAGATCTCTCCGAGACGAGCTTATATGTCCCATCTAGGGAAGCATCAGAGGGAAACTCAACCTCTATTCAGGAGCAGCCGGCCGTACATTCAATGCCGCAAAGCAGATACCAACTCGGGGATGAGACGTCCTTATATCATAGCACTTCCAAGGAACCAGAGAGTGCTAGTCAAGCTTTAGAGCCATCGGTTACACCAGTCCCTAAGGCACGGGATGCACTAGTTCAGGATATCCCCGATGATGGAAGAGATGGAGATGCTACAACTGTCGGTCTTGAAAGATCGAAGAAGAAAGTGGTTTGGGAGGACATCTTTTTTGGCTTGGCTGCCTTCACCAGCTTTCGTACATGGTGGCTAGCGAGGTCACTAACCCTTGAGCGACAGTTTCTGTTGAAAGATTTGGAGAGGTACAATCCAGCCGTTTTGAGGAAGTTCAGGGAACGCAATGGGTGGATGTGGTTCACTCAACGTGTAGTAAATGCCATATAATACCTTGTCCGTGAATTCCATGCCAATGTGGCGCATATCAAAAAGGGGACAAAGGCGACCAAAGTGCGTAACCTCAAAGTGAGGTTTGATCAGCAAACACTTAACATGTACTTGGGCTTCGAAGATGTTTAGCCGAAGGAGTATTTGGAGAAGTGCACTGGAAGACACAGTCCGACCTTGGTTAGCGAAGATTCTAGCAGCACCAGGGCCATCCCCACCATAGATTGTCGTTGGGTTCCTATCCACTGGAACACTCTGAGTTTCGAGGCGAAGGGGTGGAAAACCCTTGTCTGCAGCTGACTGGACCTGAGCCAAAATGAGACTCGCCTTCTGATTCCTCGGGCAGTTTTGGTTGCTTCTATTACGGTCGGGTTACCCTATCAATATGGGTGTGGTGATGTCGGCCAACATCTCAGTGATTGCTCGGCAAAATAACTCGTCCTACCTGTATCCCAATACTATTATAGAATATCTCACGGATGCATGGGTAGAGCCGAGGGATTATCACACAAAGGTGAAGCCGAAGAAGCCTTTTATCTGGTATTTACTAATGGATGCAAACAATCCAAAGAATAAAGTTCAGCCACCTACCACCACGGGCCAGTCTGATGAGCAAGCTATGGTAGCTGCTGAGGCTGTTGATGTTCCATCCACTTCAGCCGATCCTTGCTCCAGTGCCGCAGTTATGCCTCTGCCTTCTTCTACAATCCCTACTACAGCTCCTACTACAACTCCGACCTCAGCTTTGAAGCCAGTGCACATGCTTCCTCATACACTATCTGCACTGTGAGTCTCCTAGACATTGGCGAGTCTCAACAACTAGATGCAGACAACCACTATAAAGTTGACTGACAAAACCAGTACTGTTGCAGTGTANTACTAGTTCAGGATATCCCCGATGATGGAAGAGATGGAGATGCTACAACTATCGGTCTTGAAAGATCGAAGAAGAAAGTGGTTTGGGAGGATATTTCTTTGGCTTGGCTGCCTTCACCAGCTTTCGTACATGGTGGCTAGCGAGGTCACTAACCCTTGAGCGACAGTTTCTGTTGAAAGATTTGGAGAGGTACAATCCAGCCGTTTTGAGGAAGTTCAGGGAACGCAATGGGTGGATGTGGTTCACTCAACGTGTAGTAAATGCCATATAATACCTTGTCCGTGAATTCCATGCCAATGTGGCGCATATCAAAAAGGGGACAAAGGCGACCAAAGTGCGTAACCTCAAAGTGAGGTTTGATCAGCAAACACTTAACATGTACTTGGGCTTCGAAGATGTTTAGCCGAAGGAGTATTTGGAGAAGTGCACTGGAAGACACAGTCCGACCTTGGTTAGCGAAGATTCTAGCAGCACCAGGGCCATCCCCACCATAGATTGTCGTTGGGTTCCTATCCACTGGAACACTCTGAGTTTCGAGGCGAAGGGGTGGAAAACCCTTGTCTGCAGCTGACTGGACCTGAGCCAAAATGAGACTCGCCTTCTGATTCCTCGGGCAGTTTTGGTTGCTTCTATTACGGTCGGGTTACCCTATCAATATGGGTGTGGTGATGTCGGCCAACATCTCAGTGATTGCTCGGCAAAATAACTCGTCCTACCTGTATCCCAATACTATTATAGAATATCTCACGGATGCATGGGTAGAGCCGAGGGATTATCACACAAAGGTGAAGCCGAAGAAGCCTTTTATCTGGTATTTACTAATGGATGCAAACAATCCAAAGAATAAAGTTCAGCCACCTACCACCACGGGCCAGTCTGATGAGCAAGCTATGGTAGCTGCTGAGGCTGTTGATGTTCCATCCACTTCAGCCGATCCTTGCTCCAGTGCCGCAGTTATGCCTCTGCCTTCTTCTACAATCCCTACTACAGCTCCTACTACAACTCCGACCTCAGCTTTGAAGCCAGTGCACATGCTTCCTCATACACTATCTGCACTGTGAGTCTCCTAGACATTGGCGAGTCTCAACAACTAGATGCAGACAACCACTATAAAGTTGACTGACAAAACCAGTACTGTTGCAGTGTAGTCCACCTCACAAGTATCACAGGTTCCCTCTAATATTGAGGAGACATTGAAGAAACTTCTGGAGCAGCAGGAGACTATTATGGATACCTTGATATAGAATGGATCGGTGATTCAAGAGTTAGGAAAGGAAGTAAAGAAGATGAGAAAGTCTCAGGCCAGCAAGAAGTCAGTGGACAAGCTTCGGAGACAGGTGACCAGGCTTGCTATAGCCAGAGATCTCCTCTTTGACATGTTGCTTGACCTACACCACTCTGTCACAGATCCTATAGCACCATCTGCACCGGTGGCACCAACTGGCCAGTCTGAAGAGCCAGACCTTGCTGCCGACACTACTGAGGCAGTGCATCAGATGTTCACCAACCCGGCCACGCCTAAAGTTGAGGATGGTGAGATTCATTTGGCTGATCCTGAGGGCACATTGCTGGGGATTAAGAGATGTCCAAGGAGCCATATGGAGTTTTCTTCACTCTTCCCTCGTTTACTCTTATTTTTCTAAGCATTGGGAACAATGCTTACTTTTATTCGGGGGGGTGGAGTTTATTTGATACATTTGGTACTTTGATACATTTGGCCTGTAATAATTTGATGATATTCTCTCTTTTCTTATTTGTATGTATATATCTTCTCTCTCTCTTACTATGTAGATTCATTTTATCCTAAGTAGTTTTGTTCATTAACTACTTTTTTATCTTTGTTTTTTCTTATTAGCTTATTTTTATATTTTAGTAGTGTATTAGAATTTGTTTTTCATAGTAGCTTCTTTTTCTATTTTAGTAGATAATAAGCCTTTGGTGTTTTTAATGCCACAATTCTTTCCAAAGGTGGTTTTAGCATGAACTGGGTGACTCGTCCCAACGATGGATGGCGTGACAACCTTCTAAAGGGAATGAGTTTATTTTTGTGTTTAGGTAATAATAGTAGTAGTAATGAATAAAAAGACCTAACTAAGTCATGCTCAAAGAGTCAACCATGCTTCAATTGGCACCAATACACTTAACTACGTGCTTATGGTTAGAGACAAGGTTTTTGAAAGAAGTAGCTATAGTTAGTGACTTTGTGACTGTTGCGTTGACTTTGGCAATCATTGAGTGATTTAATTGGACCATAGTGATCTTTAAACTTGAATGTTTTCGTAGTGAGCCCTCGACTCTGTCCTCTTTTACAATCTGGTTACGTGAGGGATGAGATGAAATGTTGCTAGTCCAAGTATCCGTATGAATGGTCTAGAACTTTCCCTGAATTTGTTCCAAGGCGAAATCCCAAGTTTTTATGGTTTGAGACGTGATTGTAGGCTCTCCTTAGACCGTTTGAGTTTTCTATTGCCAACAATGTCATTATCCCTAGTCAACCCCTTTGATCCTCTAGCCTTTCTCATTTGATAACCATATTACAAGCATTTACCCATTCTGTCGTGACCCTCTCTTGGCACCCGAGCTTTCCTTAACACTCTTGTGAAACAAATGGCTTAAAACATAAGTTTGGGGGAGAGATGAGGAACTTGAAAAAGGTATTAAGGCACAAAAAGAGAAAAGAAATCATCTCTATAAGAAGAGAAGGAAAGAAAAGAAAAAAACAAAAATAAAATGCAAAAAGTGAATAAGTGGAAGGGTTGAATGGATTCTAAAAGAGGTAATGATCCCAAACATGGAGAAATAAAAAAGGGGAGAAAAAGAATGAAATTATCAAGAAAGAGTGATGCTAAGTCTCTCTAGTCCCCAATGAAAAGAAAGTGCCTCTAAGAATTGGCAAAATGTGACCCGAGAAATGAAAGATGGAGTGTTTAAGGACTGGGGTAACCACTTACCCATACGGTATCCTACCCTAACCCAAAAGACTTCATTACATCCCGAACAAAGTCCTACTTGATTTCAAACTGAGTGAGCTTACATTAGTGGCGATCTACATGAGGGGCAAGCCTATGGTACTTGAAGCCGTACTTGTGACATTCTCTTGAGAGAGATGAGTGAACCTTTCATAAATATTTGGATTGAGTGCTAAATTTCTTAAGTGAGCTTGGAAAATGGAAAGTAGAGAAGGAAGAGTTTGGAGTCTACCATGGCTAACATGATAGAGCAAAGGTCCTTGATGAGTAAAGTCAATTCTTGAAGCTCAATTGTCACATTAGAACTATATGTACATGAATGTTTAACTTGTCTCCTTGTTAATAATGCATGAGTAGTGTGGATAATTGTTGGTCACAATTGATGTGTAAATGGCTCACCTTTGACTTGCTGAAATGACCCTTAACGTTTGAAGGTAGGAACTAATTTATTTGCTTGAGTACAAGCAAAGACTTAAGTTTGGGGGAGTTGATAAGTAGGGATTTTGACTGCTTATTAGCACCTTTTAGCTTTTGATTTGTTCTGAAAGTATTGAATTGTGTTCCTGAAACTAATGAAATTGTGCAAATTGCAGGAATGCTGGAAGTTTGGTTTCTCGAGATGAAATCCGACTCAAAAAAAGAGTGTTCCGAAGTACAAGGCAATAAAGGGCGAAGAAGCACAAATATGCGGTCCGCATAAGAAATTGCAGACCGCAGAATTCCATCTGCGGCCGCAAACCAAGAAGAAAAATCCAATGTGCGGACCGCACATGAATTGTGCATCCGCAGAACTGGGCGTTTACTGACAAAGATGCAAAGTTTAGATAATATGCAAGAAGAACAAGTCCTAGAGCCTTTGTGAGGTGCGGACCAGACAAGAATTGTGCGGCCACAGAAGTTGCCTCGCAGCCGCATCTGCGGGCCGCACATGGAATTGTGCGGCCGCAGAACCTCCTGAGGTCCATTTGTGTCCGCGATTTTTTGCCTTGTATAAATAGACGCGTTTCACAAAATTAGGTTAAGTTTGAACATTAAAAGTTGTTGTAGCCGTTTCTTTTTACTACTTTAGGAAGTTTTACATTATTTTGGTGTATTAACTTTAGACGTCATCATTTTAATCTTTCATTATGGGTTTAATTAGCTTTTCTTCTTTATTATCTTCAACATCTATTATGAGTAGCTAGATATTCACTAGGGTTGTGACCCAACCTAGTGTATAAACCTTATGAGTGATTAATTTAATGCTTGTTTATGATTGGGTATTGATTATTTAGCTTAGTTTATGCTTCAATTTTAGAAATAATGGTTGCAAATATTCATTCATGCCTATTTAACTTAGTCTCTACTTGAGAAAGAGAGACCTAGTCTAGGATAACTTGGCTAACAGGGAATTGGGTTAATTGAGAGATTAATTATTGTTATTAAAGGGTTCAAACTAGGGATAGTAAGAACTCGACTTGAGCTCATATCAACTATTTTATTTGATACCCATTTGGATTTGAGAAAGCCAAATTGGGCAAACTCACTCTCTGATCGAGTGGTATTGAGTGGGTAACCTAGATTTGAGAGCTATAATACACCCCAATCAACAATACAAATGTTAACATCTTTATCCCATTAGGAAAACATCTAGGTTATGGTCATAGACCTAGGCCTTTAAATTATTTAGAAAAATATCAAAAACATTCATCTCTAGTTTATTTACCTTAGCTCACAATCATTAAAGTAATAGTAGAAGTAGAAATCAAAACTCTATTGTTGAAGTGCAATTTAGGTAATCCATTCACTTGCTTCAAATATATACTCCTGACACCCCTTATAACTCACAATGGATTCGACCCCGACTCATAGTTGGGTAATTATTATTGCATACGACCATATCATATCTCTTATTGAGATGTGTTGTAGACGTCATCAAATATTAGCCCATATTTTCCCTGATGGAAACATCTGATGAGGATGAAAATGATGATGACGATGAGGTAAACTTTCTAGACGTTCAAAGAAATTTGAATCCTTATTCTCAAAAGAAGTCGGTATCTTTAGTTAATGTCTTAATTGATGCTTACCACAATCTCATTAAAAATAAAAATTCTTTAACTGAGGAAATAAGAGAGATAGAACATGAGAGAGATACTTTACTAGTCGTAGTTATTGATTTGAAAGAAATAATATAGGAGTTAAAGAAAGAAAAAGATGTTCTAACTGATAACATTGGAGAGATAGAACATGACAGAGATGACTTATTGGTAGTAATTGTGGATCTGAATGAGATAGTAGAGAAGTTAAAAAAGGATAATAATTCGTTAAAAGCTTTAATAAAACATTGCATGAACTCCTCAAAAGGAAGGGAAGTGGCGAATGAGGTACACCTTAAGCTTGAAAATGAACTCAAAAAGGCAATATTAAGTCTTTGTGCAGAACTTGAAAGAAGTAGACAACTTCAAAAAGATCTAAGTAGGGTTAAAAATGACCTAAATAAATCTGTGAAGTGGACCTGGTCCTCTGACAAAATCATATCCATGTATAAAAGTAGGGGGGGACAGGAAGGGAATCGGGTTCTAAAAAGAAAAGGCTCCCTACAACTCTCATAGCAAGTATGTTACGGTGCCTAATAACTGGCTTTGCACTCACTGTGGTAGTACTGGTCATTTCAAAGATGCTTGTAAAGCAGGTTTCAGTCCCAACATAAAAATAAAGTTTTTGATAAAAAAGTATTCTACTTCTAAGGAACTTGTTTCTTTTAAAAAGAGATGTGTGATGCCTGCTTGGACAAAAATAAGTTTAAACCGCCCCTTTTCTCGCTACAAAGGACTCAAACTTGTTTGGGTTCCTAAGTCTAATCTCTCATTTCCTTGTGCATGCAACAGTGAAAGGAAAAAGCCAATGATGGTACATAGATAGTGGCTCCTCTAAACACATGACATGAAATACTAATGATTTTCTTTCACTCAAATCCCAACAAGGTGGGAGTGTGTCCTTTGAAAAAGGAAAAAACGGATACATTCTAGGAGTTGAAAAAAATTGAAAAGATACTTGATAAGTGGGAATTTTAACTACTTATTAGGTCCTTTTTGCTTTTATTTTAGTCCAAAAGTATTGATTTATGTTCCCAAAACTAATAAAAATATGCAAATTGCAGGAATGTTGGAAGTTTGGTACCCCACTATGAAATCCAACTAAAAAGGAGTGTTCTGAATTACAAGGCAATAAAGGGAGAAGAATCAAAGAAGTGCGGTCCGCAGAAGAAATTGTGGACTGTAGAATTCCATCTGCTCCCGCAAACCAAGTGAAAGAACCCAACAAGACTTTGGCCAATGTGCGGATCGCACATGAATTGTGCAGCCGCAGAACAGGATCTGCACTGACAAATGATTCCAAGTTTAGAGAGTGTGCAAAAGACCAAGTCCTGAAGCCTTGCTGAAGTGCGGTCCGCACAAGAATTATGCAGCCGCAGAAGATGTTTCGCAGCCGCAATCCAGAAATATGCGGCTGCAGAATCCAAGCTCCTGCAACGGAAAAAATCTGCAGACTCGCATGGAATTGTGCGGCCGCAGAACGTCCCTAGGGGAATTTTTGTCAGTGAATTTTGGGCTACTATAAATAGACGAGTTTCACATTTTTAGGTCAAGTTTCGAAGTTTGAGCATATTATTCCATTTTAGGAAGTTTGTGACTATTTTAATGTTTAAATATTATATTTTATCATTTTAATCTTAGATTATGAGTTTAATTAGCATTTTTTCTTTATTTTCTTCAATTCCCACTATGAGTAGCTAGATTCTTACTAGGGTTGTGACCCAACCCTAGTGTGTAAACCTTATGGATACTTAATTTAATACTAGTTTATGATTGGGTGCTGATTATTTAGCTTAATTCATGCCTCAATTTTAGAATTAATGGTTGCATGGGTCAGTTATCATGGACACCTTGATACAACATGGGTGAGTTATTGAAGAGCTGGGAAAGGAAGTGAAGAAGATGAGGAAGTCCCAGGTCAACAAGAAATTAGTGGACAAGCTCTGCAGGGAGGTGGGTAGACTTGCTACAGCTGGCAACCTGCCCTTTGACGTGCTGCTTGATCCGTACCAGTCCGCCCCAGATCCTTTAGCACCATCTGCATCGGTAGCACCAGCTGGACAGTCTGACGAGCCAGACCTTGTTGTCGAAAACAAGTGTCTTAAAACATAATTTTGGGGGAGATATGAGGAATTTGAAAAAAGGTATCAAAGCACAAAAAAGAGAAAAGAAATGATCTCTATGAAAAGAGAAGGCAAGAAAAGAAAAGAACAAAAAAAAATGCAAAACCTGAATAAATGGAAGGGTTGATGGTCTCAAAAAGAGGTAATGATCCTTAGCCTGAGCAATCAAAAAACGGGAGGGAAAAAAGAATGAAATGAACAAGAAATAGTGATGTTAAGTCTCTCTAATCTCCAATGAAAATAAAATACCTCTAAGAATTGGCAAATGTGAGCCGAGAAATGAATGTGTGTAGTGCTTAAGGAAAGGTGTAACCACTTACCCATATGGTATCCTACCCTAATCCAAAAGTCTTCTTACAACCCGAAAGAAGTCCTACTTGATTTCAAACCGAGTGAGCTTACATCAGTGGTGATCTACTGAGGGTCAAGCCTATGGTACTCGAAGCCGTACTTGTGACATTCTCTTATGAGAGACGAGTGAACCTTTTATGAATCCTAAGATTGAATGATAATTACTTAACTGAGCTTGGAAAATGGAAAGTAGAGGAGGAAGGGTTTGGAGTCCACCATGACCTACATGATAGAACAAGAGTCCTTGATGAGTCAAGTCAATTCTTGAAGCTCAAATGTCACATTAGATTTATATGTGCATGAATATTTGACTTGTCAACTTGTTGATAATGCATGAGTAGTGTGGGTAATTGTTGGTCTCAACTGATGTGTGAACAACTCACATTTGACTCGCTGAAATGACCCTTAATTCTAGGAGGTGGGAACTAATTTATTTGCTTGAGGACAAGCAAAGACTTAAGTTTGGGGGAGCTGATAAGTGGAGAGTTTGACTACTTATTAGCTCCTTTTTGCTTTTGTTTTAGTCTGAAAGTATTGATTTATGTTCCCAAAACTAATCAAAATATGCAAATTGCAGGAATGCTGGAAGTTTGGTCTCCCATGATAAAATCTAACTCAAAACATTAGTGTGCTGAATCACAAGGAAATAAAGGGCGCATAATCAAAGAAGTGTGGTCCGTAGAAAAATGTATGGACCGCAGAATTCCATTTGCGGCTGCAAACCAAGTGAAATAACCCCACAGGACTTTGGCCAATGTGCGGACCACACATGAATTATACGGTCACAGAACAGGGTCTGCACTGACAAATGATTCCAAGTTCACAGAGTGTGCAAAAGACCAAGTCATGAAGCCTTGCTGAAGTGCGGACCGTACAAGATTTGTGTGGCCGCAAAAGATGTTTCGCAACCGCAATTCAGAAATGTGCAGCTCCAGAATTCATGCTCCTTTCAACTGAAGAAATCTGCAAACCGCACATGGATTTGTGAGGCCGCAGAACCTCCCGAGGGGCATTTTTGTCAGCAAATTTTGGGCCACTATAAATAGACGAGTTTTGTATTTTTAGGTCAAATTTCGAAGTATGAGTTGTTGTAGCCGTTACATTTTTCCATTTTAGGAAAATTGTGACTATTTTAGTGTTTAAACATTATATTTTATCATTTTAATATTAGATTATGAGTTTAATTACCATTTTATATTTATTTTCATCAATTCTCACTATGAGTAGCTAGATTCTTACTAAGGTTGTGACCCAACCCTAGTGTGTAAATCTTATGGGTACTTAATTTAATTCTTGTTTATGATTGGGTGTTGATTATTTATCTTAGTTCATGCTTCAATTTTAGAATTAATAGTTGCAAACATTGATTCATGCCTATTTGACTTAATCTCTACTTGAGAAAGAGTGACCTAGTCTAGGATAACTTGGCTAACAAGGAATTAGATTAATTGAGAGTTTGATTAGCCTAATTAAAGGGTTCAAACTATAGATAGTAAGACCCCGACTTGAGCTCATATTAAATATTTTGTTCGATACCCATTTGGACTTAAGAAAGTCAAATTGGGCAAAATCACTCTGACCAAGAAGTATTGAGTGGGTAAGTAGAGTTGAGAACTATAGTATATCCCAATCAATAAAACAAGTATTAACGTATTCAACCCATTACGCATAAACCTATGTTATGGTCACACCCCGATGCTTTTTAACTATTTGAAAAAAATACCAAAAACAATCATTCGCTTCTAGATTCTTATCTTATCTTACAATTGTTAGAGTAAAAGAAGAATTAAAGATCAAAACCTTTTGTGGAAGTGCAAATTTAGTTAATCCTTTCGCTCTCGTCAAGTGTATACTCCTAAAACCTATTGTAACTCCCTGTGGAAATCGACCCCGATTCTTGTTGGGTACTATTCTTCCAAAGACCGTTTTCACTCACTGTTGAGTATGGATTGGACGTGGATCAATACTCACTCACTCAATTTAAAATATATGTTATGTGAATGGCTTGAAATACAACCTGCTGAATATCTCTCAAATCTACGACAAAGGAAACAAAGTGGAGTTATAATCAAAGTCTTGCACTGTCACCAGTCTTATAAATAATGAAGTAGTTCTAGTGGCAAAACGATTTAAAAATATCTATGTTGCACACTTTGAGTCTCTGAACAGTGGTGATCTTGCATGTTTGAGTGTTATTGATGATGATGCTCAACTGTGGCACAGAAGATTGGGACATGCAAGCTTCACTCTATTGAACAAGCTAATCAAGAAGGACCCGATTCGTGGGTTGCCAAAGTCAAAGTTCAAAGATCATAAGATGTGTGATGCATGTGTGAAGGGGAAGTGAGTCAGGTCCTCGTTCAAGCCAAAGAAGGAAGTGAGTACCTCAAGGCCACTAGATCTTCTCCATATGGATCTGTGTGGAACTGTGAGGATGCCCAGCAGAGGAGGAAAGAAGTACATCTCCGTTATTGTTGATGACTATTCCAGATTCACATGGACCTTATTTCTCATAACCAAAGATGAAATCTTTCTAGTCTTTGCTGCCTTTGTGAAGCAGATTCAAGTGAATATGAGCCATAATGTTGTGAGAATAAGATCTGATCATGGCACCGAGTTTGACAGTGTAAAATTTGATGAATTCTATGCTGAAAATTGTATAAGTCATACTTTTTCGGTTCCTAGAATACCCTAACAAAAAATATTGTGAAGAGGAAAAATAGGACTCTTGAATATATGGTAAGGACGATGCTAATTGACAATGGTGTACCAAAGAGCTTTTGGGCTGAAGTAGTGAACATTGCCTGTTATCTGATAAACAGGTGCATGATCAGGTCCCTCCTCAACAAGACCCCGTATGAATTGCTAAATGGGATAAAATCAAAGCTAACTTACCTGAGAGCATTTGGATGCAATGTTTTGTTCTCAATAATGGTAAGGAAGCATTGGGAAAATTTGATTTTAAAAGTGATGAAGAAATTTTTCTTGGCTATTCTTCACAAAGTAAAGCATACAAGGTCTACAACAAAAGGACTCAATATGTAGAGAAAAGTGTACATGTAATCTTTGATGAATCACACCACTCAAGTGGGAAGGTTCACATAATGAGAATGATCAAGATGGAGATTATTCAAAGGTCCTTGGAGAGGTCATTGATATGGCAAACTAGAAGGCAAATCTGATGAGTTAGGTCAAGGAGTCTAGTGAACGAGGGAATGGGGACTG
>AWOL01S0110947.1:0-14473 GCA_000715115.1 Nicotiana otophora
AAGCTTCCACATGGCATTAATATATGCCAAATGGCGCTTATGTGGCATGATGACATGGCAAGTAATCACACTAAAGTGAAAACAATTACAAGAGTCCTTAGTTTTTGTAACAATAAATCATACATAATTTTATTTGAAGTTAAATTTTTAACTTTTTGAGATAAAAAGTTATTAAAATAATTAAAATTATTTCTTCTAATGATATTTTTTAATTAACAATATAACTAACACATATAATTATTTTTGTGATATTGTTGATTTTAGATAAGATTTTATTAATTTTAGTTTTAAAATTTTTTTCTTTTCGTGGAGGAAATTGTTATAGATACTGTAATACTATTCATAAGCAATACATATATAGGCATTTCAAAAATAAAATCAAGCCTTTTAAAAATATTAATCGTAATATAATCTTTTAAAATAATATATTAAAAAACATTAACATACACACCTACTAACTATTAGGAAATTCGGGTCCCATAACTATGGGGCCTGGGGCCTAAAGCAACTACTTTAGCTGATTTAGTTTACCCATAAGTCGTCCTTACACCATTATCATTATATCAACTTTTGGAAGCTACAAAGAACATAAAATTAGGATAATTTCAGAGACGTTTTTTGTCACGACCCAATTCTCCTATAGGCCATGATGGCACCCAACGTCACCGCTAGGCAAACCAACGGTGAACTAGCCATGTATCTATTCTTCTAACATTTTAGAAATAGTTGATCTTTTTAGTTATTAAATAAGTAAGAGGTGAGAAATTTTAAAAAATAAAGTGTAAACAATTATAAGAACAAGTGCGGTGAAATAAATACTCAAAATCATCAATTGTCTACTAGTATATGAACTACTAGTAGAATATACAAAACACTAAACTACTGTATGAAATAAAGTAGACAGAAAGAAAATACAAAAGAGAGACTGTGGGTGCTGCAGAACGGACTCGGAAGGCAGTCACCGCTAAGTCTCGAAGTATCAGGAGTGCACGCCGGGATGACTACCAGATGCACCTTCCTCAGATCATGCACGGTTAGTGCAGAAGTGTAGCATGAGTACATAAACAACATATATCCAGTAAGTATTTAGTCTAACATCGAAGAAGTAGTGACGATGGGTCGACTTCAACACTTACTACGGGCTAACAATAAAATACCGAATTTTTAAATAAGCATGGGTTATGTAAATAATAATGAAACTCAACAACAAGCAGTGAATAAATAATTCTTCCACTAATAGTAAATCCCAAGTCAATTTCCGTCATTAAATAATTGTGACCTCTCAAGCTTTAAAACAATATCAAATATAATTAGGCTCCGAGTATTATTACGCTCGATTTATGCCAAGGTCGTAAGACCTGATCCACAATATATATATATTGTGCACTATCGAGGGTCGAATGGCACGAACCATAGATGCATCTATTAACCTGCCGAGGCGAACGGTCCGTTCCCATGAGAGTAGAGGAATTTACCTCACTCGCGGAAATACTTGCGACGCGAGTGAACATGGATTTATCAGAGTTATTATAAAATTCTTCAATTCTTCTCAAACATAAGAAATCCAAACTGAAGACTTTAAATCTTAATATCCTTAATCTCAGCTCTATTTAAGACAATTAATATGTATAATCAACATAATAATGCAAACAAAGCATGATGTAAATCTAAGAGTATCCGGACATCACATGAAATTTAGCTACACATGGACTCTCATCACCTAGTGCGTACGTAGCTCCCTACACAAGTAATTCACAACAAATACACCTAAGGGGATGAGTTCCCTCTTACAAGGTTAGGCAAGAGACTTAACCTCATTCTCAAGCTCACTTCCGATCCACAAATATGCTTTAAATCCTCAACTCAGTACCAAACGACCCGAAACTAGTCAAATGTTATATAAATTAATCAATACATGTTCACAAGTTCACAAATTAACTATTAGAGTAATTGCCCAATCTAAATTGAAATATTTCTAAAATTTATCCCGGGCTCACGTGCCAGATTCCGAAAATTTTCAAAGATCATTGTTTCCCATAACCTCATAAAATCAAATATATAATTTTTACCCAATTACATAATCATTTTCGTGGTTAAATCTCATTTTTATCAAAACCTAGATTTGTTTATTTAAACTCATAATTTTCACAATTTTACATGTTAAAATCTACCCATAATCTATGTATTTAACTTACATTGGATAGAAATTACTTACCTCTAATAGCTAGGTGAAAACCCCTCTGTAGTAAGCTCCAAAATCGCTCAAGAAGTGAAAGAAATGAGTCAAAAATGGCCTAAATCCCGTATTAAATGAACCTTACTGCCTCCAGCACTTCCGCTTATGCGGCTCTATGGACGCTTTTGCGGCTCCGCATCTTAGAAAATATCATCGCAAATGCGAATCTCCCCCAGTTGGCCTACTTCCGCATCTGCAGACAATTGGCCCGCTTCTGCGTCGCACGTGCCGCACCTGCGGCTTTGGGTGCTTCTGCGGTTGCTTCCATCGCACCTGTGCTTTCGCAGATGCGCACCATGCTCCGCATCTGCGACCTCTGGGAAGCCCATGTTGCGCCGCTTCTGCGGCTGTTGGCTCGCTTTTGCGAGCTCGCAGAGCTACCAAAGTCTAAATGTGAAATAATACCCAAACCCTCGGTTATATAGTACAAGAATCTGATCCCCATTGTGCTAACCGCACATTTTCCTGTGCGGTTGCACATCCAGGAGCTGCGGCCGCACTCCAAATTATGCGGTCGCACTTTAGTACTCTGCACTACTAGGTTTTAGTTAATATCCATAACTTTCTGTACAAATGTTCAAATGATTAATGCTATACTTTTCTAGAAACTAGATTCAAAGGGCTACAACTTTTGTTTTTGAATCATCGCCAAATCCATTGTAGATTAAAATCTATAAGCCTCCGAAGTCGTACCATCGAACCTGTAGAACCCCCTGAAGTCAGGGAGTAACAATAGGTGCTTCGTACCTGTCCCCCAACGGAGCTACTGGCGGCTCCTCAATTGTTACTTTGACAGGTGATCTGATACCAACTTCTATATTCATCATTTATTTCGGATTTAGTTGGAAGAAATTAGAATTTTTGTAAAACTTTAAAAAAATGAAAATTTAAGATTTGAAGGTCTATTTGACATCGGAATTTGATAACATTTGTATGGTTGAACTCGTATCGGAATGGGTGATCGGATTTAATGAAAATTATATCGGATTTCGAGAGGCGAGCCCCGCGTTGACTTTGGTTGACTTTTTAATGCAAAAATTTAAGTTGATGTTTTATTATCCGGATTTCCGATGAATTTTAATGAAGTTATACAATTAATTTGGTTAGATTTGAGCTGTCCGGAGGTTAATTCAAGCTAGAAGGCGATTTTGAAATATCGGTCTAATTTCAAAAAGGTAAGTATCTTGCCTAACCTTGAGTGGGGGAATTTCCCCATAGGCATTGAGTCTTATGTGGAAGTTGTGTGATTGAAAGTCATGTACGCGAGGTGACGAGTACATATTCGGGCTTATATGTGCAAAGTTTATTGGGTTAAAGTCTTAGGAAAATTGGATAAGTGTTGTCATTTATTAAATCCTTTATTTGTCATGCCTCATTCCTTATTTGTCGAATTTATTTTTATATGATAATTGGGTGTGATTGTCATTTGAATTTTTATGTAAATTCCGTGAGTTTTTTGATTTGATATATCCTGGAAATAATTATATTATGGATTTTTCATCTGTAAATAATTAACTAAATAAGTTTAAAAGAGGTATTGATATTTTTATCGAAAATTTGAGATTAAAGAAGGTGTTGTCCTATGCTGAGTTATTTTTCCATCTATGTTGTTGCTTTTGAGGTTTTATATATGGTGTGTGGAGCCTTGGGCTATTTGTTGAGAAATATATTAATTGTGCTACATCTTTGGAATTTAGTTGTGGTTAGTGGGCAAATTGTGATATGAATTGTTGTATTGTATTGTCGTTTCAACACTCTCCTTGATGTTATTTATGTTTCCTACCTTGCTTGTCAATGATATACATGTGCTTGGTAAGGAAGAGTGTAAAGCACGAAGGGTAATTCCGTGCCATTTCATATACATTATCATGTGAGGGAGAGTGTAAAGCATGAAGGGTGATGCCATGCCATTTGAGAGTGTAAAGTACGAAGGGTGATGCTGTGCCATTGAGAGTGTAAAGCACGAAGGGTGATGCCAAGCCATTATTTTTATATTATCATATATTCATGGCACGAAGTGTATTTCCGTGTAGGCGAGGATAAAAGACATACATTATATTGTGATATCTTTTCGTTGTGTGTTCATTTAGGCCTTTATCTTGAGATGTTATTGTGCACCTATATTTTCTATGTGACTTGTAGTCGTTGTTGCTTCCTGTGTGCCTCCTACTTTAGTTCTTTTATTGTTATTGGCATTTCTCCCACCTAGTTGGTATTGTTATATGTATGCGCGGTGAGAAAGAGATAAATGCACGAAGGGTGTTGCCGTGCCAATTGATTTGATCTACATATATATATTGGGTGAGAATGAGACAAGTGCATGAAGGTATTGCCGTGCATTTGATGTGATATATTGAATGTATTGCTCATACCAGGAAAGTTAAATGAGGTGTCACATGGTGATATTTATTTAAATTAATTATATTTGAAAGAGATTTATTTGAAATAATTATATTTGAAGATATTTATTTGAAGGAGTTATATTTGAAAGAGATTTATTTGAAAAACTTATATTTGAAAGATATTTACTTGAAGGGAGTATATTCGAAATATATTTATTGGAAAGTATTATATCCTGAAGATTATTATTTGAAAAGCATATAGGCGAAAGATTTATATTTGAAGGACTTGATTTTGGGTCGTTGATACCAATTTGTCACGACCCAAAATCCCACCATAGACTTTATTATTTATTGAGCAATATTAATAGTGTTCTTGTTGCCCTGCTGTGTATACCACTGGTTGATTAGTGTTGCCATCATTGTTATTTGTTTCCTTTTATTTGTGTATATTATATTGCACATATTATGAGACTAGTGAGTGTCTTGACTGTACCTTGTCACTACTCCACTGAGGTTAGTCTTGATACTTACTGGGTACCGACTGTGGTGTACTCATACTACACTTCTACATATTGTTTTTGTGCAGAGCCAGGTATTGGAGATATCGGACTCGGGCAGAGTTAAAGTGTGATTGCAAGTATTCAAGGTAGAGCTGCTTGGCCATCACAGTCCCTTAGAGTCTTTCCATTTTTATTGTACTGTTAATTTCTTATACGGACAGTATTGTACATTCGGTTCTCGAGATCATTCCATATATTCAGTTAGAGTTCGTGACTCTGTATTACCAGTCTTGGGAGGTTGTTTGTTGAATATTTCTGCTGCTAGTATTGACACTTGTATTGAATAAAATAATAAAAAAAATGGCTTGAATTGTTATTTTAATCGGCTTACTTAGTCTTAGAGACTAAGTGCCATCATTACGTGTGATGGCGCCTAACGTTCCACTTGCTAGGCAAGCCGACGCTAGAGAATTATTAAGCCAATCCTTATTCAATTCAGTAAATAACAACGAATAAGCTAAAATGAAATACAACGAGTGCGCAATGATATAAAAACTTCATTAATTACTACTACCCGGATCTGGAGTCACAACTCACGAGCTACTATGATTTATTACAAACAGAATCTAAAAAGGGAAAATACACTATTTTGAAGTAAGGAAACAGTAAATGATAAAACTAGGAAGAGATTCCAGGGTCTGCGGACGCCAACAGATCTACCTTGGATCTCCTGACAACAAATCCAAGCTGCTAAGCCTCACGATCAACTAGGGCCGGTACCAAAATATACACAAAAAGTGTAAAGTGCAGTATCAGTACAACCGACCCTATGTACTGGTAAGTGTCGAGCCTAACCTCGACGAAGTTGTGACGAGGCTATGACAAGACACCTACATAACAAACCTGTGCAATTTAACAGTATATGTACAAAAATAACGGCAAGTAAAAGTTAGACAAGTAATATAGGGGGGGAGGGGGACATACTGAGGGGAATACAAGATAGAGAATCACATCAGTAATGATAACTTGAGCAACCATTATACCTTGAACCAATAAGAGTAAGTAAATACAGCAAAATAAAACGCACAGCATCACCCTTCGTGTTTTTAACACTCAACCTCACCATATAAATCAATAGAAATGGCACGGCATCACCCTTCATTCATTAACTCTCATAACATGGCACGACATCACCCTTCGTGCATTAACACTCACAATATGGCACGACATCACCCTTCGTGCATTAACACTCACAATATGGCACGACATCATCCCTCGTGCATTAACACTCACAATATGGCACGTCATCACCCTTCGTGCATTAACACTCTCCCTTACCAAAATGCAATGAACAAATAACAACAGGGAGACAGAATAACAAGTACAAGCTTTACTTCAATATTTGGTTCCACAATTTCAACTTCAACTTCGGAATCAATACTCAGTTATCACCAGAAGATTCGTAAACATGATAAGAATGATCAATTTAGCAATACTAGTCTCAACACGGATAACATAAACAAAGGAAGCTATAATTGCAAGAAACCAAGTCCCACCCGCATGCTTTAACCTGACTACAACGCATAAGTACTCATCACCTCACAATATACGTTGTTCGCCAACATTTAAACATGTAGCAAATAGACAAACAAATCCTATTCCCTCAAGTCAAGGTTAACCATAACACTTACCTCGCTCCAAAGACCAAACTCAAAGCTCAACCATGGCTTTTCCTTTCAAACAAGCCTCCGAACCAATAGCATCTAGCAATCTACCAATCGAACGATTCAAATTAAGCCTTACAAATTACCCACGATTATAAAGAATTCAATTCAGGCCATTATTAAAAAAGTCAACAAAAGTCAACACCCTGGCCCGCTTGGTCCAAACCCGAAATTCAGACCAAAACCCGATTACCCATTCACCCCCGAGCCCGGTTATGTGATTTGTTTTGGAATCCAACCTCAATTTGAGGTCTAAATCTCCAATTTACCAAATCCCTAATTTCTACCCAAAAACTCCCAATTTCCACTATGAAAACTTTAGATTTTAGGTTGAAAACTTGTGAAATGTAGTGAAAGATTGAAAGAAAATAGGTTAGAATCGCTTACCAACGATTTATGGAAGAAAAGTCTTGGAAAAATCGCCTATAATGTTTTAGGTTTTGAAAATTTGAGAAATGAACCAAAAATCCCGTCTAAGTCATAGTTGTTCAGCTGCAGATGTCGCATTTGTGACCCGGGATTTGCAATTGCGAAGCCCGCAAATGCGAAGATTTCATCACAAATGCGAAAAACATAACACCTCTGCATTCTTCGCAAATGCGAAGAATAGTTCACAAATGCTAACTCAGGCTTGATCGCAAATGCGACCCAGGGATCGCAAATGTGAAGAATGGCTATGTCTGCTGCCTTCGTAAATGCGAAACAGTGTTCGCAAATACGGACTGCCAGGATTGCAAATTCTTCCCCCCAGCCCACTGCTCGCAAATGCAATGGTCTCTTCACAAATGCGAGGCTCGCATTTGCGAACCAGACCTCGCAAATGCGAAGTGTGCAGATCAGCTACAACAGCTGTTATGTTTTCTAAGTTCAAAACACTCTGTAGCCTATCTGAAACTCATCCGAGCCCTCAAGTCTCCAAACCAAACATGAACACAAGTCCTAAAACATCATACGAACTTGCTCGCATGATCAAATCGCCAAAATAACACCTAGAACTACGAATTGAACACCAAATCAAATGGAATTTTTAAGAAAACTTTAAAACTTCTATTTTCACAACCAAATGCCCGAATCATGTCAGACTAACTCCGTTTCTCACCAAATTTCACAAGCAAGTCATAAATATAATAATGGACCTGTATCGGGATCCAGAACCAAAATATGGACCCGGTATCAACAAGACCAAACATCAGTCAATTCTTCAAATCATTAAACTTTCAATTTTTTAATTTTTCATCAAAATTCTATAACTCGAGCTAGGGACCTTCAAATTCAATTCCGGGCATACGCCCAGGTCCCATATTTTGATGCAGACCCACAGGAACCGTCAAAATATGGATCTGGGTCTGTTTACTTACAACGTTGATCAAAGTCAACTCAAAGTAATTTTTAAGGTAAAAATTCTTATTTTTATCAGTTTTTAACATATAAGACTTTCGGAAGAACACCCGGACTGTGCACGCAAATTGAGGAAGGCTAAAATGAGGTTTTTGAGACCTCGAAACACATAATTAGGTTCTAAAATATAAGATGACCTATCGTGTCATCACATTCTCCACCTCTAAAATAATCATTCGTCCTCGAACGGGCATAGAAAAGTACCTGAACTGGTTAAAAGATGTGGATATCTACTCCGCATATCTGACTCGGACTCCCAAGTAGCTGCTTCAATGGGCTGACCTCTCCACTACACTCGAACTAAAGGATAACGCTTAGACCTCAGCTGTCGAACCTGCAAGGCTAGAATAGCCATCGGCTCCTCCTTGTAAGTCAAATCGTACCTGAAACAGTACCTATGATAACAACTTCAGATGACTCAGCCTGAGGCCTGGCTGGAAAAGCATAACATCGGGGCTGGGCCCTACCACTCTGAACTATGTCTCTAGGACGGGCCCTAGCTGGCTGGCCTCCACCTCTAGCGGCCTGACCTCCACCCTAACAGTCTGGCCTCTACCTTTGGCTGCCTGACCTCGGCCTCGTCCTCTGCCCCTCGTAGGAGCTTCCACTGGAGGCTCTAGCTGCTGCTCAGTTGAAGATGCGGTACATGTTCTCTCCATCTGCGGAAGGACAAGAATAGAAGAGTTCAATCAGCAATGATAGAATAAAATCGCATGACAGAGAAGAATAGAAGTGAAATGGTTCCTAAACTTTATAGCCTTTGGAATCTAAGTACAGACGTCTCCGTACTGATCCTCCAGATTCCTGTCATGCGGATTTTGTTGATTTTGGAATTTGAGCCTTTATATCTCTATTCTCTCACAAATGGCGAGGACACGTGCTACCGGATCAGCTAAGCAAACACCCGCGCATACTACTAGAGCCGCAAGAGGCCGAGGCCGAGGTAGAAGCCGAGGTAGAGGCCGAGGAAGGGCACGTGTCACAGCTAGAGCACCTGTCAGAGTAACAATTGAGCAGCCACCAATAGCTCCGGTTAGTGGACAGGTACCGAAAGAACCTATTGTTACCCACGAACTTTAGGAGACTTTAGCACAGTTCCTGAACATGTTTGGTATATTAACTCAAGCAGGGTTGATCCCTGTTGCACCAAATATTTCACAGATTGGGGGAGGAGCTCAAACTCCTACCGCCTGTACTCCAGAGCAGCATGTCTACATTGGTCAAGTTCTAGGTATGGTGCCGGTACAATTTGTTATTCCGATCCTATCTGAGGTTAGGCCAAATGCATTAGAAGAAGAACAAAAGGGGCTTGAGAGGTTTAAGAGATATAGTCAACCTACTTTAGTGGCACAGCTGCGGGGGATGCCCAGGGATTTCTAGAAAAGTGCCATCATATTCTCCGTACCATGGGTACTGTAAAAGTAAGCGGAGTTTCCTTTACCACATTTCAACTGTCAGGAGCAGCGTATCAATGGTGGTAAGTTTATGAAGAGGATAGACCAGTCGATACAACACCACCAACTGGGACTCAAATTTTAGAGATGTTTTGAAAGAGTTTGTTCCCAAGACTCTCCGAGATGCGTGGTGCATAGAGTTTGAACGGTTGCATCATGGCACCATGACAGTGTCAGAATATGCTATCAGGTTCAGTGAGTTAGCTGTCATACACCTATCTTGGTTCCTACAGTTAAAGAGCGAGTTCACAGATTTATTGAAGGGCTCGATTATGATTTTAAAATAATCATGGCTCAAGAATTGCAGACTGACATTGCATTTCAGCAAGTAGTAGAGATTGCCAGGATGTTATAACTTGTTAGAAGTGAAGAAAATGAGTCTAAAGAGACGAAACGGTCTCGGAACTCTGGAGGATTCAGTGGATTTTACTCTTCTGCTATGACCGATTATGGCGGAGGCTCGAGCAGTCGGCCAGCTCAATCCACACATCAGATTACTCGGGGTGCTCCAGTAAGTTCTTATAGTACACCACCGATACAAGATTCTTACATTAGTTATTCCAGTTATCCGGCACAGAGTCAGTACAAGCAGCCGCGACCTCAGAGGGGTTGTTATGAGCGTGGTGATACTAGGAACATTATAAGAGATTGTCCCAGACTTGGGAGGGGTGGATTTCATCAGAACACTCAGGCTACAAGCTTTATTCAAGATAATACTCCACGTGCATAGCCAGTTAGGGGTGGAGGACATACGGGTAGAGGGCGCCTAAGAGGTGGAGGCCTGACCCGTTGATATAATTGCTATGAATTGACTGAGGCCGATACACCAGATAATGTAGTTACAGGTATGATTTAATTTATAATAAAAGGAGCACCATTCTTATTTTAATTCGATTCCGATTATCGAGGTGAGAACTCCTTTCATGCTCCTTATATATGGTGGATTAGTGAATTTGTACTCTACTCCGGTGTTTATCCATGTTGGGATATTTTATGGTGTTAGCCCGTGTGTATCATTTTTGTTTTGTACATTATTGTGGGCTATGAGTCCAAAGATGACTTTCTATTACTCACTACAGTTATATGCCCTATTGGTATGAGGGGTTCATTATGTATTGTGAAAAATTATTTACGAAATTTATTGAAAAGAAGCAAGAAAGGAAATTGAAAATTTCAATTGGCACAATGTACAAAATACTTGTGATTCGGAGTTGAGGACGAGATCCTCGCATTTTTATATGATGTGAAATATTTAAAATGGGCCACAAGCCGCGGTAGTTATATAAGGCCGAGGTCCTTGTGGTGAAAGATTTATGAGTTTAAATTCTCTCTTTGTGAAATTAAATTTTCACTATAGTGTTAATAAGAAGTCATGCCTATTAGGCTTATTTGATAATTCTTTGATGTGTTTATATGCATATTTATCCATAATTGTGAGGCAAATATTGAGTTTTAGCCTATGAGTTGAGTGCCGAGGCGGTGTTAAATGTGACTCGTTAAGTCGGGTAAATAGTTATGAGGTCTTTATGCCTCACATTTTGTTGTCAGTGTTGTGAAAATGCGAAATGAGGTTTTGGTTAATATGAGGTTAATTAATGATGCTGGAATTAATGATGAACATCTATTATGATCAGAGATGTGGTTATGGGCATACGTATAATTTGTGTGGGGGCATGAAATTGCTACAGCCGGGTGAGACTAACGCAATGTGCTAATATGGAAAATCAGGCCTTTTGAAATTTATTGGAGTGTAAGGAATTGGCTTTAATGTTTATAAAGGAGGGTAAAAAGGAATAATCTCAGCTGAGATAGTGTTGTCGGACCCGTGTTAAATTGCGGGAACGTACAATCACCCATGAGTATGCGTGTAAGAATACACTCAGTAATTTAATGTCCTCAGAAAGATTCTTGGCACGTGCGAGGATGAACATATGTTTAAGAGGTGTAGAATGTAATGACCCGACTTGTCGTTTTAAGAAGTTATGCCCCGTTCATCGACTTAAGGTCTCGAGCAGCTTCGTAATATGTATTATGACCCGCATGTGTGGTCGAGTTTGGTTTTTGGATGATTCAGAATTAAATTAAAAGAACAATTATCATTTTGAAGCTTAAATGGAAAGAGTTGACTGGAGAGTTGACTTTTTAGAAAACGACTCTAGAATGGAATTTTGATGATGTCAATAGCTTTGTATGGTGATTTCAGACTTAGGCATATGTTCGGATTTGGATTTGGAAGTCCGTAGGACAATTCGACGTATTTTGGCAAAAGTTGGATAAACAGAAGATTTTTGAAAAGTTCGACCGAAGGTTGAATTTTTGCTAACGAGGTCAGATTTCGATTCCGGAAATTGAAATAGCTATTTTATGTCATTTATGACTTGTGTACAGAATTTGAATTCATTACGGATTGATTTGATACGTTTCAGCGCAAAATATATAAGTTGGAAGATTTGAAAACTCATAATTCGATTCAATGCGCGATTCATAATTTCAGCGTTGTTTGACATGGTTCGAAGCCTCGACTAAGTTTGTATTGTATTTTGGGATGTGTTGGTATATTTGGTTAAGGTCCCGAGGGCCTCGGGTGCATTTCAGATGGGCTACGAGTCATTTTCTCTTATTTTGGATGGCTGTTTCTGAAATCTAGTGTTCCCTTCTATGCGATCGCGTAGGTGAAGGCGCGATCACGAAGTCTGTTTGGGGGACTGACCATTTTCCTTGTTTGCGTTCACATAGGCCTGTCCGCGATCGCGGAAGTGTGCTTTTTTCTTCTCCGCATTCGCACCTCACTGCCCGCATTCGCATAGCCCAACTATAACAGCTGATGATTTCCTCTTCTCCTCTGTGATCGCATGCTATCTCATGCGATCGCGTAGTGTATTGTTGACATACCATATTTTTCTTCATCGCATTTGTAGAGTAAGGTTCGCGATCGCGAACCTTTGAATTTTGCTTCATCGCGTTCGCACTCCCTCCTTCCGCGTTTGCGTAGAGCCCTTTTATGGGTAGTTTCATTTCTTCTACGCGATCGCATGCATCATTCCGCGATTAAACGAGTCTAGTAGAGTCTTACGGATCGGTACAGAGACGTCTGTACTTATTTTCGAGAGGCTACAGAACTATTAGGAAATTTCCAATTCTTTCATTCATGTCTTGTGGAATTTGTTGATTTTGGAATTTGAGCATTTGTATCTCTATTCTCTCACAAATGTGAGCACACGTGCTACCGAGTTAGCTGAACAAACACCCGCGCATACTACTAGAGCCGAAAGAGGCCGGGGCCGAGGTAGAAGCCAAGATAGAGGCCGAGGAAGGGCACGTGTCGCAGCTAGAGCACCTGTCAGAGTAACAAGTGAGGAGCCGCCAATAGCTCCGATTGGGGGAAAGATACCGGAAGCACCTGTTGTTATCCCCGGGCTTTAGGAGACTTTAGCACAGTTCCTGAACATGTTTGGTACATTAACTCAAGCAGGGTTGATCTCCGTTGCACCAAATATTTCACAGATTGGGGGAGAAGCTCAGACTCCTACCGCCCGTACTCTAGAGCTGCATGTCTACATTGGTCAGGTTCTAGGTATGGTGCCGGTACAACTTGTTATTCCGGTCCTGTCTGAGGTGAGGCCAGAGGCATTAGAAGAAGAACAAAAGGGGCTTGAGAGGTTTAAGAGATATAGTCAACCTACTTTAGTGGCATAGCTGCCGGGGATGCCTAGGGATTTCTAGAAAAGTGCTTTCCTTTACTGCATTTCAGCTGCCAGGAGCAGCGTATCAATGGTGACAATTTTATGAAGATGATAGACCAGTCGATGCAACACTACCAATTTGGACTCAATTTTCGGAAATGCTTTTGAAAGAATTTGTTCCCCAAACTCTTCGGGATGCGTGGCGCACAGATTGTGAATGCTTGCATCAGGGCACCATGATATTGTCAGAATATGATATCAGGTTCAGTAAGTTAGCCTGTTATGCACCTATCTTGGTTTCTACAGTTAGGGAGCGAGTTCGCATATTCATTGAAGGGCTCGATTATGATTTTAAAATATGTATGGAACGAGAGGTGAAGACTGACATTCCATTTCAGCAAGTAGTAGATATCGCTAGGATGTTAGGACATGTTCGAAGTGAGGAGAAGGAGGCTAAGGAGGCCAAAAGGTCTCCGAACTCTGGAGGATTTAGTGGATTTTTTCCTGCAACTATGACTCATCATGGCGTAGGCTCGGGCAATCGGTCAGCATAGTCCACAATTCAGAGTACTCGTAGTGCTCCAGTTAGTACTTTTAGTGCACCACCGGTATGGGGTTCTTACAATGGTTATTTTAGTTACCCGACAGAGACTCAGTATAAGCATCCGCGCCCGCAGAGGGGTTATTATGAGAGTGGTGATACTATACACATCAAGAGAAATTGTCCCAGACTTCGGAGGGGTAGATTTCATCAGAACACTCAAGATACAAGCTTTATTCCAGTTAGTACTCCGCGTGCATAGCCAGTTAGGGGTAGAGGACTGGCGGGTAGAGGGCGCCTAAGAGGTGAAGGCCCGACCCATTGATATAATTGCTATGAATTGGCTGAGGCCGATACACCAGATGGTGTAGTTACAGGTATGAGTTAATTTATAATAAAAGGAGCACCATTCTTATTTTGATTCGATTCCGATTATCGAGGTGAGAACTCCTTTCATGCTCCTTATATATGGTGGATTAGTGAATTTGTACTCCACTCCCATGTTTGTCCCTGTTGGGAGATTTTATGGTGTTAGCCCGTGTGTATCATTTTTGTTTTGTATATTATTGTGGGCTATGAGTCCAAAGGTGACTTT
>AWOL01S0110959.1:0-52539 GCA_000715115.1 Nicotiana otophora
GGTGCTCGGCAAGTATGGCCCGGGTGCTAGTCATGACCCTCCAGTTGGGTCGTGACAATTAGTGTCAAAGAACGGGGAATATTTCTCGTCGACATGAGATGTCCATGAACCCAATTCAAGAAGTTGAAGTATTTGATGTATGGGGAATCGACTTTATGGGATCATTTGTTAGCTCATACAATAATAAATATATACTCGTAGCAGTGGACTATATCTCGAAATGGGTAGAAGTTGTAGCACTCCCAACAAATGATGAAAAATGAGTTATTGGTTTTCTAAGAAAAAATATCTTCGCCCGATTTGGAACTCCAAGGATGATCATCAGTGATGGAGGAACTCACTTCTGCAATCGAGCCTTCGCAAAGTTGCTGGAAAAATATGGCGTACGCCATAAGGTTGTCACTCCATATCACCTACAAACAAGTGGGCAAGTTGATGTGTCAAACAGAGAAATCAAAAGTGTTTTGACCAGAATTGCAAATGCGATTCGTACTGATTGGGCGAGAAATTTGGGCGATGCACTATAGGCCTACCACACTGCATTCAAAAATCCGATTGGTATGTCACCGTACAAATTGGTGTTTGGGAAGGCGTGTCACTTACCGGTGGAACTAGATCATAGAGCTTTTTGGGCATTAAGGCAATTAAATCTTGACATTGAAGCCGCTGGCACGAGTAGAGTCACAAAGATTCATGAACTTGATTAGCTCCGTTATCATGCTTTTGAAAGCACCAGGCTGTATAAGGAAAGGATGAAGATCATGTATGATAAGCATATTCAAGATAGGATTTTCAAACCCGGAGATGTCGTGTTGTTGTATAATTCAAGATTGAAACTATTTTCGGGTAAGCAGTAATCTAGAGGGTCGTGACCATTTAGAGTGGTGCAAGTACTCTCAAGTGGAGCTGTAGAAATCGAATCCGATGATGGAAAGAATAGGTTTAAAGTTAATGGGCAAAGGTTGAAACATTACCTTGGCATGGATGAGGAAAATGTTGTATCGGTGATTCATTTTTAGGAGCCTCAATTGTTGAGTGAACCCTAAGTTTGATCGCATGCGTCATGTCGCGACGTTAAATAAGGCGCTTGTTGGGAGGCAACCCAATTCGTAGTTTATTTTAGCTTAACTATAAATTTTCATTTGTTTTATGCACTAATAAGTTTTTAGCTAAATCTTGGTGTCTGAACAGGTAATGGAGCACGATGGAAAGTCATGGCGCTTGGAGTCGTTCACACAACGAAACAAAAATTACATGCATACGCTCCAAACATTGTTGTGTACCTCGCGTCACCCAGTTTAAATGCACAGCACACCTGGAAGCAAACCTCGCATCGCAAACATTTCACCTCGCGGCACAGCTTGCATCGCCTGCTGCCCAGGTTGATTTCCAGCTCGCGTCACCCAGTCTTCAGCGCGCTATAGAGCTCGCCCAGCAAGGGTTATAGTGAGACCAATCTCGCGGCAGCTTTGCATCGCAAGGGAAATAGCGAGAACAACCTGACAGCAGACCTCGCATAGCCAGGAAAGAATCTCGCGTTATGTATCACATCGCCTGCTTCGCAGCTCGCTAAGGAGATCGCCTCACCGGGTAAGTTTCTCGCTGGGAGCTCGCGTCGCCAGGTACTCAGCACGCATTAGAGATCGCCTCGCAGGGTCCTTTGCTCGCTGAAATCCTCGCCAGCCATGTTTCAAGCTCGCTATTGGTTTCGCCTAGCCATCTCCCATTTTCACTGTAAAAACGTAGTTTGGCCAGCCCCATGCACGCACCTCATATCACCTACTGTCCACTGTTGTAAACCTACTGTCCATTTCTCATTGGGAGCTTGCCCAGCCTAAGAACAATAAACCACTCCCTTTCTCTCTAAACACCATATGTCGCCAGGTCTTAAGCGTGATATAGAGCTCGCCGAGCGAGGGATTAAGCGAGGTCAATCTTGTGGCACTGCTTGCATTGCCTGCTGCCCAATGTGCTTTCCAGATCGCGTTGACAGGTAGTTACCTCGCGTTTAAGCTCGCGTCGAAAGGGATATAACGAGCACAACCTGGTGTTAAGCCTCGCATCGCAAATGATACAGCTCGCTAAGCAGTACCTCGCGTTAGCCTCGCATCGCGCGGGTTACAGCGAGATAGAGCTCGCTTTTGCCTCGCGTCGCGCGAGTTATTGCGAGGTCAGTTTTCTTTGCTTTTCAATACCACGCTGCAGACCTCGCCTAGCAAGACCACCAGCTCGCTATGACCTCGCTTCGCCTGCATCTCATCTCGCTATACAGCTCGCTTCGCCAGGTAAATTGATCGCTGGGAGCGCGTCGCCGGGTAAGTGATGTTTTAATATTTTTTAAGTTTAGTTTTCTAACTTCTTTATATTAAAACACTACTTTGTTTTCTAACTTCTTTATATTAAAACACTACTTTGTTTTCTAACCTCCTTATATTAAAACACTACACAAAAACACACACCTCACTAAACACACTACGATGTCTGATCATGGAGTTTTTCCAACCACCTTATATTTTTTTTGTGTTTATGAATTTATATATGCATTAAGGACAATGCATGATCTAAGTGTGGGGTGGAAGGTATTCTCTGCCATTTGTAAATATTAGATAAACTAATTAGTTCGTGTGTTTATTGTTTATTTTATTTTCGTATTTTCCCTTATTTAATATTTTAGTGTATATGTGTGTGTATATATATATATATATATATAGTCTTTTATTATTGTAGATAGTAATTATCCCTCGTGGTTTTTCTTTGTGCATCGGTTCTTTTTCACGGGATGTAGTTAAACCGGGTAGTAGTTTTTGTTTTGTCTTTAGATTAGAATAGAATTTAGGGAATAAAAGAAAAAAAAATGAAAAATGTTAGGCACCTTTGACTAATTTGATAGTAGCATACTTAGGCTCTAGCATGTGTAGTACCTTCCCTATGGTTTGAAAATGTTTATTATGCCTTGTTGAGTAATAACATGTTTATTGACGCATATATCTCATTTTCTTGGCTTGTGTCACTTTGTGTTTGATACTTAATATTTTGTGGCTCTATGAATACTTGCAATTGTTTGAGAATAGGAATGGAATCGTCCTTAGTGAGTCATGTGCCATGTATGGTGAGAAATTGTATAGTCTCTGTCATTGCATTAGAGTCCAAAACTTGCTCGGCATGTGAGTTGAAGCGAAATTTTAGGTTTTGCTAGGTTTGAAAAATTATATTAGGCATTCTTTGATTTGTTTGAGCTTAATACTTACCACAATAAAAATTATCCCTAGTCAACCCTTTTGAGCCTATAAACTTTTATTTGGCAACCACATTACAAGCCTATACCCCTTTGTTCTTAATTATCATTGTTTTGATCATTTTACCTCTTAAAGCACTTTAATTGTAAAATGAGCAGTAAAAGAAGTAAGGACGAAACTTGGGTGGCTTTTGAATGGAACCAATGAAAGAAAGAAATGTCACTTGTATTGTAAAGAATACACCACTAGCAGAAAGGGTAGAAAAATAAAAGTATTGTTGAAAAGAAAAAAAAAATATGTAGCAAAGGAAATTAAACATATCTTGTCCTTGCTATTGTGTATGAATTAATGTGGTGCTTAGAGACAGAGGAAATATTTTTGTGGGTGATAATGTTTGTGAAATTGAAATGGATTGAAGAATTTGTGCTTAAAGTTAATTATGCGATATGTTAAAGTGTTTAGGAGGGTTAGTCACTATTCCTAAATTTATCCTACACATCCTTAAGCCAACATTACAACCATAAAAAGTCCTAATTGATTTTAGATCGAGCAAGCCTACATTAGTAGAGGTTTACATAATGGGCAAGCCTATGGTACTTTGTGCATGCATGTGACTTCTTTGTGAGAGTGAGGAATTTCTTTGATATATGAGAATCCTTTAAATATATTTGAGCATTTGATTCGAATGTGTGGATTCAACTTACTCTCTTGTTCTTGTTGTGAGGGCATATGATTTTGCAAGGGATAAGTGACGTTATTATATTTCTCTATGATGTTAAGTGTTCAAGTCATGAATGCATTGTGATATTGAGTTGGTTTGTGAGGTTAGGATTGTTAGAAACATGTTGTCCTTTTGTTATAAAGATTTGAAGTATAGTATAAAGTAAAGGGAAATGTGTGTCGAAGACATATGCTAAGGTTTAATTGTTGCTATCAACCATAGTCATAGGTATAGTATGCTTCGGATGTGCTAAAAGAAAATAAAAGTGCTTTAGAAATTGGTGGTTGACTCGAGGACGAGCAAAGTTTAAGTGTGGGATAGTGATGTGTTGCCAAAATGCTTTACTTTTAGCACATTACTCGCCCTATGTTTTGTTGGTCTAATGAGTTATTATGCGATATTTGAGCTAAATTGTGTTGTTTTATGTGTAGGAACATCGGAAGGAATCATCAAATGAAAATTGCACAAAAAGAGAACAAACATACAAGAAAAGAGCACAAAAGCATCAAGTATCCAAACCGTGCTACAGACTAGGCTTTGCAAGGTCTATAGCCAGGTTGACCGTGCTATGGACCAGGCTTTGCGAGGTCTATAGCCAGGTCGACCTATAGACCATGCTTCGCGAGGTCTATAGCCATGTTGACCGCGCTATAGACGAGGCTTCGCGAAGTCTATAACACGATAATTAAAAGTTGCGGGTTAAAAGACCCAAATCCGAAATTGGACTGGGGGATTGACATAAATATTCCCCAAATGAGTTATTCTAGGATTGGACATGATTTTGGAGAAGAAATAGGCTGTCAAGCACTATGAAGCAAGAATCAAACGAGATTTCCCTTCCTTTATCTCTTTACTTTGTAGTTTCATGTCTTCAAACATTATGTTGATTGTTGTTGTATTTATGAGTAGCTAAATTTTTTAATCTAATGTTTGATGAAACCTATTGGAGGATGATTCTTTACTGCGTTTAATATAGATTTGCCTTTGATTTTTCTCTGCTTGTTCAACTATATTTTCATTGTTGTTAATTGAAGAGCTATCAATTAACTGTGCCTATTTAGTGTGTATATTGCTCGAGAGAGAGTGCACATTTAGGTAGTTGTTGAACAACACCACTTCTAACGTAGTTGAATGATCGATACAGAGGGTTTAAAGGCGGGATTAGAGATAACGAAGCCTTGGTGCGATCGTCATGAGCGGTAAATTAGTGTCAGCTAGCGTAGTTCGAGAGGATACGTCTAGTAAATTGTAGTAGTTACTCGAGAGAGAGCTACGACACTTAAAGTACTCACGATCGGTAGAAAATATTTAGTCGAATTTATAGGAAATGTAGCGGGGAAGATTCCAACAATAGGGGAAATCATAACCTTAGACTTTTCTAAATTTTGTCTACAATATTTGCCTTGTTAGTTATAAATTACTGCATTTTTGATTACTTTGATCTTAGTTAGTAAACTCTCAAATTATTTTAAAATATTTCTGAAGGTTGATTATTTTAATTCGTGCAAAACTATTAATTGTAATTAACACGTTATTTCCCTATGGGATTCGACTCCGGACTTGTAAATCGAATTATATTTGCAACAACCGCTAGATCTCTTAGAAAGCATGATTGGGCATGATCAGTGTTATTTCTACATTATCTTCCCCAAATAATTTGGGCAGCACACATATTCAAATAGCCCACCTCTTGGAATCTTCAGACCCACCAACATTTCATCAGCCTACACATTCACCACCAATGCAACTGCAAAATCGTAATCAAGAACCACTTGTAATCATCAATCATCATTAGCGTAACGACACCATGTTCCTTGTGTAAAAATATTTACACAATATAACTCAAGATCAAACATGATATCAGGACATAATATAATTTGGATTAGCAGGGATGATAGTGTACTTGTTTGAGCCATACTGTGAATTGATAAAATACTAGGTCGTCCTCTTTTATTACCCTTGCTCTGATATGGCGATGCCAATGGGACAACTACCACACAAATATTATGCTGATTATGCATTTATATAAGGGTTAAAGAGGGGACCTAGTTGTCATTAATGAAAACTCGGGGCCTCGTTGGGTTGAGCATACACTCATTGGTACACTAGGGTGGAGAAGGATGGCGCTTAAAGGGAAAGACGGATATAGCTTTTGAGCTAAGCTTTCAATGAATCGAATATTTTTGACATGAAACTTAAACTTGCATATAAAAATTGTAAAATTTAATAAATATTGAATTTTGAATTTATAGTTTAGATACCCACCAATCCTGGAACAACTTTTCTTAATCTACATTACCTTAGGGAATTGAAGTGGCACAAGTTTCCTGGTTTTTGTCTTAATTAATGAAGTATATTTCGTCTTATGCTCTGCTTCTCTTTGTATCTTTCACATATATTATGGCAAAATACCTTAAAAACCCTCTAAATTTGGCACGCATTATTGGTTATATTCTTGAACTATCTATGGTCTTAATTACTCCCTATACTTAGTTATTGGATAATTGTTACTCCTTTGGACGATCTCATCCCAGGAAAGTGGTATACACTCGCCTGCCACGTGAATTTTTCTGTCTATGTGGCATTTTTCTGAAAAATAAAATATATTTTTATCTTTTTAAGTATGTTATTTTTTTAGATAATTTTTTCGAATAAAATTTATAATAAAACTTGGATAGAACTACATTATTTAGACTAAAAATATTTATTTGGCTAAAAATAATAAAGTTTTAGTTATTCGTTTTTTGAATTTGACCTGAAAATAAAGATTTATACAATTAAAATAAATAGTCAAGGCATCTAAAAAGTTATAAAAATATATAGTTTGCAATTAATTATTTTGGCTATAATTTATTATATAGCTCTAAATTATGGTGCTCTAAATATATATATATATATATATATATATATATATATATATATATATTTTTACAGATTTTACCTAAAAAAGTAAAATACACAGTTGAAATAAATAGTCATTGCATCAAAATAAGAAATAAAAAGGGTGTACAATTGCAAGTTCATTATTTTGGCTATACTTTTTTGTTTTGTAAAAAATACTGGAGCTATGGCCAATTTTTTTTTATTGGTTCGACTCGAAAATAAAAATACACAATTAAAATACATAGACATTATATATAAAGAAAAAAAGGGAAATATACACAACCGGCACTCCATTTGTTTTGCTAAAGTTTTTTTATTTGGCTAAAATGATGGAGTTCCTACCAAACGTTTTACAAATTCGGCCAAAAACAAAAAAGAAATATCCAGTTGGAACAAATAGACATTATATCTTAGAAGAAATTAAAAATAATAAAAGTTAGAGTAAAGTCCACATTGTATGTTAAGATGAAGCAAGAAGAAATATATAGTTGTAATAAATAAATCATTATATATGACTATATGACAATTAAATTGGAAGCTGATTTTTCAATTTGTATTCACTCCCACGCTCTTAAAAGAGAGTGCACTCACATTCTTTGTCACATCAGCGTCCAGGAGGTAATGGCTCTCAAAAGGCCAAGTTGAGGGGGGTAATTAAAATCACGAATAGTTTAGGGCTATAACTAATAATCCGTGCCAAGTTTAATTTTTTTTAGGTATTTTGCCATATATTATTATTAGATTTTAGCCATTGAAGAACATCTTTGAGAGAAGAAAATGCCGGTTCTTCATTAACTAAAAATGAACCTTTTTACAGATACTTATAACTAACAAAAAATAGCTGATATCCACCTCTAACTTCTAATATGTACAAATTGACCCCTATACTAACTAATGTATATACACAACTCTCTAACACTCCCCCTCAAGCTGGAGGGTGTAAAATATTTAACACTCCAAGCTTGCCAAGTAAGTAGTGATGTTGTCCCGAGCTCAATCCTTTGGTCAACAAATCTGCCTGTTGGTTTTTAGTGTGCACATACTTAGTCTCGAGAAGTCCTTATTTGATCTTCTCTCGGATGAAATGTCAATCAATTTCAATATGCCTGGTCCTCTTATGAAATATGAGGTTTGCTGCAATTTTCATTGCAACTTTGCTGTCAGAATAAAGAGGATCTGGTTTTTGTAATGTGATTCCTAAGTCGTGGAAAAGTCCAGTGAGCCACGCAATCTCTGCAACTGCAGATGCCATACTTCTATATTATGCTTCTGCACTACTTCTGGACACTGTATGTTAAGAATTTCCAAATTTCACTACATAGCCACTAACTGATCTTCTAGTGACAGGGCAGGCTGCCCAGTCTGAGTCACAAAATCCCATCAGTGTATCTTTAGGTTCTCTGTGTATTAGGACTCTCATTCCAGGTGTTGCCTTCAAATACCTGACCACCCTAAGTGTTGTATCTATGTGGGACTTCTTTGGGGATTGCATAAACTGACTAAGGGTCTGCACATCATAGCTTATGTCTGGTCGAGTAACTGTTAGATACATAAGCTTCCTTATGAGCTTTTGATATCTTATGACATCTACCATTGGATCATCTACCTTCATTCCAACTCCTTTATCATACTCCACTGAAGTCAGTTTTTATTGATCTCCAACGGTGTAAGGCTTTGCTACACTCAACCCTAACTCGGAAATTAACTCAAAAGTATACTTTCTTTGATTCAACAGAATGCCCTGTTGTGATCTCAAAACTTCTATTCCCAATAAGTATCTCAATTCTCCTAGATCCTTAACCTTAAATTGCTGATGTATAACCTTCTTGGCTTCATCAATCATGGTATTGCTGCTACCAGTAATGAGTAGATCATCGACATATATGAGAATTATGACAATGTCATTTCCAGATCTCTTGGTGAACAAGGAGTAATCAAAGACACTATGATGAAAACCTGCATTCAACAGTGCTTCTGTAAGCTTCAGGTTCCACTACCTTGAAGCTTGCTTAAGTCCATACAAGGACTTTAATTATCTGCACACCTTTGTCTCCCCCTGCTTTTGAAAACCCTGTGACAAATTCACGTACACTTTTTCATGTAGATCTCCTTGAAGAAATGCGTTAAACACATCCATTTGATGAAACTCCCAAACTCTAGAAGCTGCAATAGCTATGACAGATCTCACAGTCACTACTTTGGCAACTGATGAAAATGTCTCGTGATAATCCAAACCTTCCTGTTGATTTTATCCCTTTGCTACAAGCTGTGCTTTGAATATTTCTACTTCTCCATGTGACTTATACTTGATCTTGTACACCCATTTGGAACCAATTGTAGATTTCTCAGCAGGTAAGGGAACTACCTCCCAAGTCTTGTTATCCTCCAAAGCCTTCACTTTTTGTTGCATTGCTTCTATCCGCCTCTTGTCTTTTACTGATTATTTGAATGAATTAGGCTCCTTCACTACTGACAAGGCATGCAAGTAGTCTTTATACTTTTGAGTGACATTGTTATAGGATAAGTAGTGAGAAAGAGAATAGTCACATTGTGAGAACTTTGGCATCATTGTGACATAATCTTGCATCCATATAGATGGTTGTTTGACTCTAGTAAATTGCCTAATGTATGTTATAGAAGGTTCATCAGATGTTGACATTCCTTGCAGGGTAGGAGCAATCAGGTTTTCTTCAGCAAAACTTGTTGATTCCTCAGCTAGGCTTTCAGGTGTTGTGGATACAAGTTCTCCTTCCGGTTGTTCCCTTTCATCAACTGCAGATTGGTCTGCTGGATTTTCACTTGCAGGCTCTGCTGTTTGATCCAAGGAGGCAATTGTATCATGCATTTCAGTTGCTCGATCATGCTCTTCAGGATTGGATGCTTCTGCAACATGTCTGTTATCCTGCTGCAAACACAGAAAATCTTCTTGGTTCTGCTTCACTATGTGTGGATTGATCTGCAGCTGTGATTCTCTGAAAAGAAATACTGATTCTCTGAATGTGACATCTCTGCTAACAAAAAAATAGTTAGTTTCTAAATCTAGTAGCCTATATCGCTTTTGTGTGGAAGAGTATCCTAACAAGACTGCTTTCTTGGCCCTAGGTGCAAACTTGTCCTCCTTCACTAAGTTTGTAGCATAGCACAAGCAACCAAAAAATTTTAAATGAGCAAGTGATGGTTTTCTTTTATGTAATAATTCATATGGACTCTTGTCATTCAACACTTTAGAAGGTAACCTATTTATGATGTAAACAACAGTTTGCACACATTCACCCAAAAATCTTTTTGGTAAATTTGCTTGAAATTTTAATGCCCTTGCAGTATCTAATATGTGTCTGTGCTTTCTCTCCACAACTCTATTTTGTTGTGAAGTGTAGGCACAACTACTTTGATGAATCACTCCCTGGTTTTGTAGAATAGTATTCTATTGACTGTTAAAGAATTCAGTTCCATTATCTGTTCTAATCACCTTAACAGAGGTATCAAATTGATTCTTAACGATGCATATAAATTGCTTCAAGAATATAATGGTCTCACTCTTCAATTGCATTAGAAATAACAAGTTGCCCTTGAGTAGTCATCTACAACAGTAAGAAAGTAGTGTTTTCTATCATGATTTGGCACTCTATATGGCCCCCAAACATCCATATGTACTAGCTCAAATGCTTTAGTGCTTCTCTGTTCACTATCAGGGAAAGCAAGTCTAGATTGCTTTGCCATAAGGCATACAACACATTTATTATGTAAACTACTATCTATTTTATTCTTCAAAAATGGAATGTGCTACAATACTGGTGTTGAAGCATGTCCTAGACTCATGTGCCACATCCAGCTTGAATCTCCTGCTCTCCCTTCATTTCTAACAGCTGTTACTAACCTTTTTACTCCTTTTCCTTTCAGCAAGTACAACCCTTCACTTTCCTTACCAATCCCCTTCACCTTGCCATTGTAGAGGTCCTGAAATCTCTTGTCAACTTTGACACTGACATCAAGTTAAACTTGAAATCTGGTACATGGAGAACATTTTTCAGTATGGTGTCAGCTAATAACTGTGAATTACCAATATGAGTTATATCAGTACTAGTTCTATCAGGCATCCTTACAAACTCACTTTTATGTTTGGCAATACTTTGAATGTTATGTAAGAGATTCATGGTAGAAGCTATATGGTATGTAGCTCCTGAATCAACAATTCACTCATCTGGATGCATGCCTGAAGAAAGTGAGAAACTTGTACCTGCCATGTTAGCGTGTGTCTGCACTGTGGTATCACTGGGTCCTTCCTTATTAAGCAGACTCAGGATCTGTTGGTATTGGGATTCAGTGAAGAAGTAATCACCACCCTTGCTTTGCACATTCCCAGATGTTGGTGGCCTTTCTACATTATTGGCCGTCATAGGTCCTCATCTTGGTTGATATCCTCTCTTCACCTTGAAATCATCTGGATACCCAATGATTTTGAAGCAATTTTCTCTAGTGTGTCCTTTCAACTTGCAATGCTCGCACTGTAAGAACTGCTTTCTTCCACGATAGCCTTGTCCTCTTCCTGCTTGCATAGCCAAAGGATCCAGTTTTTCTGTCACTAATAGATTTCCCATAGTTTGTTGACTCTCATCCTGAGAAATCAGTGCATACGCCTGATTAAGAGTTGGTTCATTAGTCTTCATCAGAATCTGTCTGTGTACTTGATCATATGTGTCATTTAGCCTATTTAGGAACTGCATTAATCGTTGTTGATGCATATGAACAATGTGTTCCTTTGCCCTTGTACAACCACAACTTTGTGAAGGTACCAACACATCATACTCTGCCCAAAGCTCTTTCAGCTTAGTAAAATAAACAGTAACAAAGTCAGTTCCTTGTGATAATTTTGAAATTGCTCTATGCATCTGAAAATCCTCACTCTATTCACTTTATCAAATCGCTCTTTGAGGTCTTCCCATATAGCATTCGCATCAGATGCATATATGATTCCACTAATGAGATCCTTTGAAACTGAGTTCATAATCCAGAAATGCACTATTGTGTTGCAGGTCTCCAATTCCTCATGGAGAGCATCCTCAAACGGCTCCTTTTTGCAATCCCCTGTGATGAACCCTAATTTTCTCTTAGCCTTTAGAGCTAACTTCATCGATCTGCTCCATAGCCCGTAATTTTCAGAGCCTGTGAGCTGAATTGGAATCAACACCAAGCCTGGTGTGTTTGAAGGTTGAAGGAATAATAGATTTGTGTGGTCGATCTTCTCCGTCGCCATTGACGATCAATTTGATGCAAAAATCAAGCTAACAAACAATAAGAGGAGGAATTGAAATCTCTGTGTAAAACTCAACTTTACCTAATGATTTTGAACGAGAACATTAAGGATCGATCTTCTCTGCTCTGATACCATGTTAGATTTTAGCCATTGAAGAACATCTTTGAAAGAAGAAAATGTCAGTTCTTCATTAACTAAAAATGAACCTTTTTACAGATACTTATAACTAACCAAAAATAACTTATATCCACCTCTAACTTCTAATATATACAAATTGACCCTTACACTAAGTAATATATATACATAGCTCTCCAATAATTATTGATGAAATAATGCATTTGATAGTCTAAGTTTGGAGCTAAGTGTTTGTTTTTAAGGGTTTATTTGGAAAGTTATTTTAAAATTAGATTAGATATAATTATACAGATTTGGTGTGTTTGTTTAGTGAAATACTTGGTCAAAATAAAATTGAGTATAATTAAGGGAGAACAATTGCATTATTTAGTTGTCAAGAAGCGAAAATTGATGATAATTACACGGTGCAATGCAAAGTAATTTTCAAACTTTCAAACTTTCTTTCATTCATTTTAAAATATATTCATACTTTTTAAATCATTTCTCCTTCATTTCTTTTCTTCTCGCTTTCTTCAACAGATATGGAATGATAAAGCAATTAGATAGAATTGCTTAAAAATATTTATTATGAGAACTTTTTTATGGGAACACTTGCTAAAAATAATTTCGTATTTTAGTAGTTGTATTTTTTATTTAACTTGGTTTGAGAGCTTGAGTAATTTATATAACTTGATCCTTGCCCATTATGAGATGTCTATGTAGAGCTTTTTTTGCCTTTAGACTACTATTTTCCTTGGCATTTATGTTGCGGCTGGCAGTAAAAATGGAGAAACAAGGTAGGCTGCAGATTTTGAGTTTTACTCTTTGATGTTTTTTTACTGTTGCATCGTATTAGTTCTTGTTGTTTTCTCTAAATTCAACAGTAACTCTAAGAAAGTAACAAATATTTTTAATAATCAAATTTATGTACATTTTTTCTCTCTATAGGTTAATACTTTGGTTTTGAACAAAGATTTTATCAGCAATGAGCTAATTATATTTTTATTTTTATATTTGTGACTACCGTATTTAAGAATATTATAGTTTATCTCAATGCACTAGTTAATATTCGGGCCGCATAAATCAAAGTAATCAGACCGAGTAAATCGAAATCAAAAGTAAAAGAAGCAGAACTATACTGAATTTAATTAAATATGTATTTGTATAGCGTTTTAAAAAATCAAATATTAAAAATAACGAATCAAAATATTTAAATATCATAACCACTAATCGAGAAACACCCCTAAGTCAGGTTGATGCTTGGATACCTATGATATTTTCTAAGTTTTCAAGTGTTGGTTTTCGAAAAATACTGAAAAAGAGGACAAACATCCCTTCCGGAACTCATAAAAAAATCCTTTTTAAGTTTGAACATGACATGTAATGAGACGTGCAGTTAATTGTTTTAAAATTGGAAATAGAAAAGGAAAAGATGAGTTTAAAAAGAATCCTTCTTAATTATCACCTAAAATAGAACCATAATTTGAAGTTTATGTGTTATGATTTTTTTATTAAATTCATAACTCATTTTATTTGTTGGATTCATAATTAAGTATTTTATATATATTTAATAGTTTTTTAATAAAAATATAAAATTTTAACAAAAACTACTAGATTCGTCTGAATCTATAACTAATATTGTAATTCTCTAACAAGAAAAGTAGGGCCAAATTATTAATAAAGATAGGTGCTTGCTCAATCAGAGTTGTGGTGGAGTGGTAAGTATTCTTTCGTCCTTAATTAGAGATCACAGGTTCAACATCTGAGTATAAAGTTGTCTTTGTTTGGAAATTCTTTACCCCCAATCATTGGCGTATAGTAGCTATATGCATTGAAGGATAGTCAATCGAACATTCTTTGATCGAAAAATTATCCTATGTATATAGAAACTTATATTATGTATGTAGGTCAAAAAAAAATATTTTATGTGTATATTAAATTTTGAACATTATTCGCCAAATTTCTGACTTTATTATTGTCCCAATGTAGTTATCGGATCCCAATACAAGCACCGGTAAACAATAAAAAAAAATGGGTGCCTAACTTTATATGAACGGCGACCACGCTCATCACAACCCTTTAAAAGAGGCTTTATCCCATTTTAGACCGACAAAAAACCACTTCAGCTACGGCAACTCCAAAGTGAACAGTGCAGTTTTACGAGAGTAACAATGTTTTCAGATCAAAATCTGTTTCAATTCATCATCTTCTTTATTCTCCTTATGTCAATACCCACTTTCATCTTAAGCCAATTCCTAACTTCTCCCTATGGCAAACACTACCGTTCGAATTCAGGAACCACAATTTCACCACCCTTTGCATGGTTTCTAATGGAAAGCCCAACACTTTGGCTTACACTTCTCCTCTTTCCTTTTGGCAAAAATCACACAAACCCTTTAGCCTATTTTCTCATTTCTCCTTTCCTTTTACATTACATCAATCGTACAATTATTTACCCAATTAAACTCTCCCAAAAAACCACTAATGGTAATTTTCCATTGAATATTGCTTTGACAGGTTTTGTTTATAATATTTTGAATGCTTATATACAAACTAGATGGGTGTCTCATTATGCTAATTATGAGGTTGATGAGTTGTTTTGGCTAAGATTTGTTGGTGGGATTGTTGTGTTTGCAATTGGAATGATGATGAATGTTTGGGCCGATGGTGTGTTAATGGGCCTGAAAAGTCAAGGTGGTGGATATAAGATTCCAAGAAGTGGGCTTTTTGAGTATGTGAGCAGCCCAAATTATTTGGGGGAAGTGATAGAATGGTTGGGCTGGGCTTTGATGACTTGGTCTTGGGCTGGGCTTGCGTTTTTCGTTTACACTTGCTCTAACTTGGTTCCGCGAGCTCTTTCGAATCAAAAGTGGTATTTGGAGAAATTTGGGGAAGATTATCCTAAGAATAGAAAAGCTGTTATTCCATTTCTGTACTAAGATATTTTATGTATATCTTGTTGTGACTTTGTGATTATGCAGTGCAAAAACTATTCCTGCTATTTATATTTCTCAAGCATAATGTGTTTTTATTTTCTACTGCATTTATTTCTCTATATTGTTGTAGTTATGCATACTTACTTTGATTTGTCGGTATATCGGAAACAGTGCTTGCATACGGTATAAGGCTGCATACTCACTATACTCTCAAATTTCACTTATGGGATTACATTAGGTATTTCGTTGTTGTTGTAATGTGTTTTTATCTTGAAATAAATTTCATCCCCAGGCACCAGCTCAAACTCAGAAAGTAGTAAGAGAATAATTATAGCATGTATGTAGGCAGTGACGGACCTAAAATTTTGCACAAGCGGGTTCAGTCAAAGACGAGCACAAATAATAATATAAATGATGTCGGGTATGACAACCAAGATTTGATCATTTATATATTTATTGGACTTAACACAATCTCAAAATGAAGTTATTCTAAAGTTGACACTCTATAATTTTAACAAAATTGAAAATATTTTTCGAAAGGTACAAACAAATTTATCTCTCTCTGCTTGTAGAAATATAATTAGTAATTTAACAAATTTTACTTCCAGAAATTCAATGGAACAAAAATTTGTTAACTCTAAAATATTTAAATAAATTTAGAGTTTTCTTTGTTCCTAATAAGAAGTTGTTATCTGAAGAGCGGAGAGAATAAATTCATAAATACTAAACTAATTCAACTAACAACTTTTTGGAGCTATATACCAAACTAGAAAATTCAGTATAAAACAAATAAACGTCGCTAAACTAAATAAAACTAACTAATTATAAATAATTTCAACAAATATATTTGCTTTTTATCAAATTTTAAGAAACAACGAACCAATTTCACTTTGTAGGTAGGTTTTAGTTTTTGAGCAAATTAAACTATAGAATAATTTTTATTGTATTCTGGCAGAAAAGAAAGATAAAACAACATAGTAAAATGATATATGAGTGGACATAAGAGTAATATTAGAAGGGGTTAATCTCAAATACAATCTTGGCCATTGGTTGAATACACTACATCCCAGGAGGGAGATTAAGAGAATTAATTGGATGATGGACGAAATGGGATTCGAAGTTGGCACCCTCCAAACATTTTGAACCAACTCGACCGCCTCGACAAAGAGTATATTTGTTTAAAGAGAGTTCAATTTATTACTTTCTATATAAATGCTATCTGCCTAAATATAATTTTCCAATATGCATAGTATAATTTTTCAACGAAGCGGATTTAACTGAACTCTCTTGACACCATGTGGGTCCGCCCCTGTATGTAGGAATGATCCCATGTGTAAAAGATTTTCGGCAAATTTTTGTAATACGAAGTTTGAATTTTTAGCAAGTAGTAGAGAACCTACCAAGTTTGAAATTTTAGCAAACGCATCCCACAATTTGTTTTTCATTATGATATTAAATGACAAAGTAAAGAAAATTGCAGAAGACGTACAATTTTATAGAGTAGGAGCATCCAATCCATTTACAAACTCAATGGCCCAAAAATATAGATCTTGGTTCAACTAATTAGATTTATCCAAATAAGGGTTAATCTTGGTTAATAATAATATCCTAAAGACGAAATTCTCGGTAATATAATAAATAGCACGTAGATCTATTCTGAAGGTTACGATGGTGTACAATAATGACAATATTCAAGGACCCAAACAGAAATAATGTAGCATTAAATAGTGATGAATAGCAATAAATGATATTTATGTAAATAAAACGAACGAGTCACCTCAGAAAGGATGAAATCAGCGGATGTTCTTTCTGACAATGATTAATGATGGTTAAGCCTTTGAATATTCGAGTTATTCTCGGATCTAGTGAAAAAATGTGGACAAGAATCTTAGTGAAAATATTATTTTTATATGCCTGTAATAAAACCATATTCTCTCTATCAAGTCAAAGTATATTTTACAAGTGATATGGTGTCTCTTTCTAATGTTCCTAGAAACCCTAATTTTACAAGTCCAGAGATTATCCACTAGAATATTCTCTTTAATGTCATATCTTGAAACTAGTCATTCTAACTCTGTCAAGGGAATTTGACCTCGGCCTCGATCTTTGATGACTCCTCGTTCTCAGTCCTTGCTAACTCTTCGACCACGGCTTTCATTGTTCCTTAAACCGCTTCGACATGTGGCGGCCTGGGAATGTTTCGCTAGTGCTATCCTAACTTAAGTATTCTAGAGATAGATTTTGACCCATACAGTTAGTCCCTCCGCTTATTGAGGCCGACTTCGCGGGCGGGTTTGATAAGCGGATCATGTTATTGGTGGTCGAACTAATCAAGCGGACTACATGAGTCGTGGTTGCGGTAAGCAAGCGAGTGGCCCTCTATGGGATGCACATTTCAAATACTTCGAATTTCCCAGGTGATTTGCTGGAGTTATGTTGTCCACGGGTTAGGAGTCGGGCACCAGTGCCCTCTTTTCGAAGGACGTATGCTGCATCTTCGGCTTCTGCTCCTGTTGTGACTACTACGTCTTCCGTACCGGTCTCAACCTCAGCTACCGTAGTTCGAGAGCCCATCTATGTTCCATCTGCAACTTATGCTACCCAACTCTTTTCACTAGTTGATGAGGACGATGCTTTTCCTGATGACGGTGATCTAAATGCCCCGTAAGAGAAGAGTCGTGGATATGGGGGAAGAGAGGCCGGCAGTCATTAATGTGGGAGATTGTGGCTTTGTTCTTCGAGAAACGACCACAGTGCATATTGAAGAGAGCCCTGAGGCAAGTCCCGAGGCCTCTCACTTGGAGGAAACGAGCATGCGTCCTGTGGGGGACACGATCGAGGACGAGGTCCATAATGACGGCCCTGCACTTTCGAGGCGCGATGAGGCCTCATCTTCTGGGGTCACCGCGGACGTCTCTCCATCGAATGATGGTAGAGGGAAGGTCATCGCTAAGAAGGATGTTGGATCTGACTCCGACATGGATATAGACGAGTTGGGGATGATCGATGAGGGACTCACTCAACTTGAAGTGAGATTGGAGGGGGTTCAAGGGCTATTCCGATCCCAATGGATCGTAACCTACTTGTAAACACCGAGAAAATAATCCTTGCCCTTGGTCCTCTTTGTTCTAAAATTGAGGGTACGACCCTCGCGACGATAGATGACAACACTTTGTCTAATAACATTGTTGGCCTTGCTCTTTGAGTAAGTACAATTGTTGTCCGTTCTTTTCTTTATGTTTTGCTTTCTTTCGTAAGCTTTAATTTCTATTCTTTATGTTGCATACGGTTATTTTGGATATCGAGAGTGCTCGCTGGGAGCAGAAACGTCAAGATATTTACGTGAAGTTGAAAGACAAGTATTTTAAATGTCTTAAGAAGTATCGGAAGCTCCGGTGTTGGCGATGTGCGCCAGCTGAGGGAGGATTTGAAGGAAAGGGATGAGGAGTTAATGCGGGTCGTGGATAAATGTGGCATCTTGGAAGGGACGTTGAGGGGAAAAGAGGAGGAGCCCGAGCTTAGCAGGGGCGTAGAAGCCCAATACAGTGATCTCCAAGCCCAAGTGGTTATGCTGCGAGGCCAACTCGAAGAGTGTCAGTTCAGGGCGGAGGCTCTTAGTGGCAAGGTCGCCAAGAAGTAATAGGATCTAGAGAAGGCAGAGTCGGCTCGGTCATAAAATCTGAGGAGGGTGGAGACCGTTGAAGTGGCAATCCGAACTCTTCATTCCGAGCGAAAAAATGACTTGTCTACGGCAAGTCTTATAGAAGAGCAGCTTGATGAAAAGATTAGGGATTTGGAGAAAGAGACCTCTGACCTTTATGATCGGGTTGGTGCTCTAGAGGCCGAGAAGGCCAAACTACTTGAACTGCCTTCTTCATATATGGCTTTTGGCTTCCCCAACATTCCTTGAGAGTTTATGAAGAGTGGATTCACGATTAGGCCCGATTGGATGTTCTTCGTGAGTTGCAAGTAGTAGGTTCCGTTCCTGCCGCAGACTTTGAGGATGCTCGTGTCAAGGCTCGCGAGGCTCGGATTGCTTGTGGCTATGATTTGATTGTTGCTCGTCCTGGTGAGGAAGATGAGGACGATGATGATGTAATATATCACCTCGAGAACGAGGCCTGGTATGATTCCATATACCCTCCTGGCAAGGATGGAGAAGGCGTTAAGGGTCAGACCGATGAGGGTGTCGCAGGTCGTGATGGTAGTTATCAGCAGTGGTTTTTTTGCTTTTTCTAGAGTTTTTGTGTATTTTTGTCGGCATCTTTATGAGCCTTTGTAAGAAACCTTTGCTTATAATATAAGAGTTGGCCTTTGCTTTTATTTGCACCTTTCTTATTTGATGTGGTTTGTTTCTGTACTTTGCGCATTTTTCTCCTTCATACTTTTGTTGTTGTCCTTGTAAATATCGAAGTTTAGCGGAACAAGGCCGAGTATTAATAGGCATTATTCGAACTTGGTCGAATCTTTACTTCTTTTAATCGCGGTCGAGGTCTGGTAGGGAAGTGTTGTTCGTACTTTATCGAACTTATCTTTTATTTATCTCGACCGAAGAACGGTGGGTGTTGTTCAAGCTTGGTTTAACTTATCCGTTTATTGGAATTAAACCTTGTTTGCTTTGGCTGTGATTTTATACGGACCGTCCCAGTTTGTTCCTAGCTTGCTTTCTCGTCAGTCTTTGCTCTCTTGGGTTTTGGCCTTGAGTATGCAGTCCCCGACTTTGAGCGGCTGGACCTTTGCTTTCTTGTTGTAATAATGTTCTACTTGTTGATTTTGGGCTTTCATCCTTATGTACGCCATATCTCTTCGCTCATCAATTTTATCGTGTTCCTGCCTTCTACTCTCATCATTACTTGTACAGCTTTCATAGGAGTATCTTAGGCTAGGCTCCCCGACTTCGACTGGTATAACTGTTTCGGTCCCATAGACCCAAGAGTAAGGCGTCTCTCTTATGCTCGTCTTCGGGGTAGTTTTATACGCCCATTTTACTTCTGGCAGTATCTTCGGCCAAAGTCCCTTGGCGTCTTTGAGCTTTTTCTTCATGGTGTTTAATATGGACTTGTTAGACGACTCTGCTTGTCCATAACCCGCTGGGTGATATAGGATCGATAGTATCCTCCTGATGTGCTATTTCTCGAAGAATTCAGTGGTTTTCTTTCCTGTGAACTGGGGTCCGTTATCACAGCTGATCCCTTTAGTTAGACCGAATCGGCAGATGATGTTCCTCTGTATAAAGGTGATTAGCTCTTATTCTCGTATTTGGGCGAATGCTCATGCTTCCACCCATTTAGAAAAATAGTCAGTTAAAACCAAAATGAATCGTACTTTACCCCGCCCTGCTGGGAGGGGGCCCACAATGTCCATTCCTCATTTGATGAAAAGCCACGAGAAGGTGACTGAGTGGAGGTGTTTGCCTGCTTGGTGAATCATTGGGGCGTACTTTTGGCATAGTTCGCATTTCCTCACGAAGTCTGAGGCATCCTTTTTCATGGTGGGCCAATAGTATCCTGCCCGTATGAGATATCTTACGAGTGCTTGATTGCCGAAGTGAGCACCGAAATATCCTTCATAAACCTTTTCAAGGATGCGCTGGGACGTATTTGGGCCCAAGCATTTTCTATAGGGCCACCGTAAGTCCTCTTGTACATGTCGCTATGGAGGAGAATGTATCTGGATGCTTTCATTCTTAGTTTCTTGGCTTCTTTTTTGTCATGTGGGAGTCTGTCGTCCTGCAAATAGGCGATAATACGATTGCGCCAATCCCAAGTTAAGCTTATGGTTCTTACCTCGATTTGGTGTAGTGATGAGTTGAGGATGTGGACTACACTTTTATCTCTGGTCGCGATGCTCTTGGTAGCTGCGGTGAACTTGGCGAGGTTGTCTGCTTTGGCATTTTATGCAGGCGGGATCTGGTTGAGCTGGCATTCGTCGAACTCGGGCAACAACCTACAAATCTCGGTCTGGTATTTTTGCAATCTTTGTTCTTTGATTTGGAAAGTCCCTTTAACTTGGTTAACCACGAGTTAGGAATCACATCGGAGTTTCAGTCTCTTTGCCCCGTACTTGAGTGCTAGCCTCAATCCTGCAATTACGGCCTCATACTCGGCCTTGTTGTTAGTCATATCCGGGCACTTTATTGACTAGCAAATTAATTTGCCTATAGGGACCTCGAGTACGAGTACCAGTCAGACCCTAAAGCGTTGGATGTGCCATCAGTATATAGGACCCATAGGTCTTTTGTTTAGAGGGAAGCTTGGACGGCTTCCTTCTCAACTCCAGGCATTATCTTTGCATTGAAGTTTGCGATGAAGTCGTCGAGCACTTGCGACTTTGTCGCCATTCACGGCTGGTATGCGATATTGTGCTCGCTTAGATCGATGGCCAGCCTCCCCTATAGATCAGGTTTATGCAAAATGCTTCTCAGGGGAAAGGTTGAAACGACCGAGATAGGGTGTCATTGGAAATAAGGTCTAAGCTTTCGTGAAGCTTTGACCAATGCCACAACCAATTTTTCGAGGTGTGGGTACCTCGTCTCGGCGTCGATGAATATTTTGCTAATGTAATAAATGGGAGATTGCGTACCTTTGATTTCATGGATCAGGACTGCATTTACTGCTTCTTCGGAGACGGCTAGATAGACGAGGAGGTGATCCCCAGGTTTGGGCTTTGAAAGCAGAGGTGGTGATGATAGATATGCCGTCAGTTCTCGTAGAGCTTGGACGCACTCGGGTTTCCATTTGAGATCGTTGTCCTTTTTGAGCTCGCCAAACAATTTGTGACATCTATCAAACGACCGCGAGATGAATCTCGATAAAGCGGCGATTCGACTAGTTAGCCTTTGGACTTGCTTCTTGGTAGCCAAGAGTTCTGGTATCCCATCGATAGCTTTGATTTGGTCTGGGTTGACCTCGATCCCTTGTTGTGACACTACAAAACCCAAGAACTTTCTAGAGGATACACCAAATACGCATTTCTCTGGATTTAGTTTCATTCTGTACCGTCTTAGTATGTCAAAAGCTTCGTTCAAATGATCGATATGATCCTCTGCGTTTACGGACTTGACCAACATGTCATCTATATATACTTCCATGATCTTGCTGAGCTGGTCTTTGAACATCTTCATGACCAATCTTTGATATGTGGCTCATGCGTTCTTCAGCCAAATGGCATGACCCTATATCAGTATGTTCCTTGGTGGGTGATGAACGTAGCTTTCTCCCGATCCTATTCTTCCATAAGTATCTGGTTATAACTTGAGTACGCGTCCAAGAAACTCAACAGCTCGTGTTCGGTCATTGTGTCGATGAGTGGCAACGAGAACGAGTCCTTCATGCATGCTTTGTTTAAGTCCGTGAAATCCACGCACATCTGCCATTTCCCATTTTTCTTTTTGACCATCACTACATTGGCGATCCATTTGCGGTACTTTGACTCCCTGATGGAACCATTTTCTAATAGTTTCCCCACCTCCTCGCGGACGGCATCGTTAATGATGGGATTGAATTTACGTCTGACCTGCCTTATTAGGGGGTAGAACGGGTCGACGTTTAATTTGTGTAGCGATCTCTTTGGGGATGCTCGACATATCTACATGGTTGAAGGTAAACAAATCTGCATTAGTTATTAAGAATTGACAGAATTTATCTGGATCTCAAAGTTTGCAGCCGATGTAGGCCTTTTTGCTATAGCCATTGGAGTCTAATTGAACGGGGTCGAGGTCTTCTATGGTCGAGTCCGCAGCCTCGACCATTTCAGGATCCATGATGATGCCATCGGTCTTATCTTGTGTCGACCTCGGCCCTATTGATTGTTATGCCTCATTTTTTGTCTTTTTTCTGTTGGGTTGTCGTGCAATCTAAGTCAATGTGGTAGCACTCCCGGGATGTACGTTGTTATCTGCGTATGGTAAATATTTCCCAAGGTGTTGGGAATTTGATTACTCGGTATAGGCTGGAGGGGATGGCACTCGTGGGATGTATCTACAGTCGTCCCACTATGGCATTGAATGTGGTGTCCTAGTCCATAATATAGAATGTTGTCTCCAGCGTCACGCCACCGGCCAAGACGGGGAATGTAATTTCTCCTGATGTTCGCTCAACTGCATTATTAAAACTGGTTAGCGTGATGCAACGTGGCACTATCTTGTCCTCGAGTCTCATTTGGGTGAGGACTCGGGGATGTAATGCATGCTCCACTTCTATCGTCTACCATGATACGTCTAACATCAGTATATAAAATGCGTAAAGTAATGACGAGGGCATCATTATGAAGGAAAGTCAAATCATTAGCATCTGACTCGTCGAAGATGATACTTTATTCGAGTTTGTCGTGCCGTTATCGCTTGAGCTTGTGAGTGGTGGTGAATTTCATGTCGTTGATAAAGGCATCGTTGCTTCCTCCAATGATCATGTTGATAGTATGAGCTGGTGATGGCGGCTTCGGCAGACCTTGGTGTTCACAACCTGTGGAAAAATTGTTTCTCCCCTTCTCGCTTAGTAGCTCTTTGAGGTGTCCCTGTCGCAACATGTTCACAACTTCTTGTCTGAGGGCGATGCAATCTTCTATTTTGTGCCCTCGTTCTTGGTGAAACTCACATAAGACGTCAGATTTTTTGGTGCTCGGGTAGGACCTCATCTTTGGCGGCCACTTTACCTTTGTTCCGAGCTTCTCCAGAGCGTTGACTATTTTTGTAGGTGATACGCAAAAATGTGAGCATATAATAAGGGGGCATACCTCTCTCATTCCGGTGAGTCCCTGTCCTCGGCTTGGATGGGCCTTCCTCATAGCGGAGGGAAGGTGGTGCGTGGGCCTTGACATATGGCTGGTGTCGTTCTCTGTCAGGTCATGAGACCGGGTGATCTCTCCTGATATTTTCTCTTCATTCTTTTCTAGGCTCGGCTTGTGGCAAGACGAACCGATGGGTCATTCTGTCAAGGTCATCCTCATCTATTTGGACTTCGACATAATAAGCATTATGGATCTCGTCCCAAGTGGTTGGCGGATACTTCATCAATCGGCTAACAAAATTTCTAGTTGCTCTCAAACCATCACTACTCAACTCGTTCTGAAAGACCGCGACCACCATCCTCTCAGATATGTTCGGTAGAGTCATTCTTACCATGTTGAAACGGGTGAGGAAGGCCCTCAGTCCTTCTCCTAAGGACTTCTTGATGGTGAATATATAGTTTAACCTTGTTTCGACCTTCTTGGCTCTGACATATGCCTTTACAGACTTATCGACCATATTTTCGAAAGTTTCTATGGATGGTAGCTGTGAGTGCCATGTTAATGCCCCTCCTATGAGGGTTTCGCCAAATTTCTTCAGCAAAATAGAGGACAATTGTTCCTTGGTGAGGTCATTGCTTTTTACGGCGGTGACGTAATGAGTCACATGATATTCGGGATTGGTCATTCCGTCGTATATCCTGAGGTAGGACGACACTTTGAAGATCTTTGGTATGGCATGCAGGACTGCTTCTTCACTATGCGGTTGTTCTACGAACCTGCCTGCATCCTTCTTTGGCAATATCTTAGCAGCACCTTGTATCTTGTCGATTCATTCTTGGTGTTTTTCATTTGATCTTTGAGTACTTTATTTTCATTCTCCATTTCCTCCATGCTCTTTAGAACAGTGGCGAGGGCGCCATCACCTGCACTGTTAGTAACATTGTGAGTTATACCTGGTGTTGGAGGGTCTGGTTGGTCGCTCTGTTTGTCTACACGTTTTACTGTGCAGGTTCTTGCGATTTCTGCAGTTGTGCATGGAACATGCTTGTTGAGTATGCTTACTAGCATATCGGTCAGCCATGCTTCGAGGAGCTTTTTCATGGATGGCGGCATCCCTTCTTTTGTGGATGCGGATGCCCCTTTTCCGTTGGGTTTTGTTATGGTACAATGGGGAGGAGGCGACCTCTCGCGCCTAGGGGAGGCAGTGGGTGTCACGTCTTCGCGTAGGGTTTCATAGCCCTCGTTGATAACATTCATGAGGTTGTTCCTCTCTCCTTGGTTACCTGCCATGTAGGTTTTTGTACGTACTAATAAATACGAAAATCTTGGGGTTTGTGAGGTTAGTAACTTGCGTTAGCTATAGATCTAAAGGAAATTAAAAAATTAACTAAGATATTCCCACAAACAACACCAAATTGTTTGACCAAAAATATAGATCTTGGTTCAACTAATTAGATTTATGCAAATAAGGGTTAATCTTGGTTAATAATAATATTCTAAAGACGAAATTCTCGGTATTGTGATAAATAGCACATAGATCTATTCTGAAGGTTACGATGGTGTACAATAATGACAATATTCAAGGACCCAAATAGAAGTAATGTAGCATTAAATAGTGATAAATAGCAATAAATGACATTTATATAAATAAAACGAATGAGTCACCCGTGAAAGGATGAAATTAGTGGATGTTATTTTTGACAATGATGAATGATGGATAAGCCTTTGAATATTAGAGTTATTCTCGAATCCAATGGAAAACTGTGGACAAGAAACTTAGTGAATAGGTTATTTTCGTATGCTTGTAATAAGACTAGAGTCTCTCTATAAAGTCAAAGTGTATTTTACAAGTGAATATCTCATGTCCCCTATCATTGTGTCTCTTTCTATTTATAGAGAACATGTTCTTAGAAACCCTAATAGTACAAGTGTAGAGAATATCCACTAGAATATTCTTGAAACTAGCCGTTATAACTCTGTCAAGGGTATTCGACCTCGGCCTCGATCCTTGATGGCTCCTCGTCCTCAGTCCTTGCTGACTCTTCGACCACATCTTTCATTGTTCCTTAAACCACTTTGACATGTGGCGGCCTGGGAATGTTTTGCTAATGCCATCATGACTTAAGTATTCTAGAGATTGATTTTGACCCAAACAAATATGTTTTGCGAGGTGTTCGAATGACAGTCCTTAAATAAAGCTTGTGCTCATCATTGAAATGTGAACCACATTTTGGCACCCCTTAATAAAGGTTGTGCTTATTGTTGAATTATGGATCATTATAATCGTATTCAAGTAATAGGGATTAAAAAAAGGGCAGTCCAATGCACAAGGCATCCCGCATTCATGCAGAATCTGAGAAAGAGTTGCACCCTAAGGGGAAATAGGGACCAAAAAAACTACTATAAATAACATTTAAATATTGTGAATCATATTGTAATCCTATTCAAATAATAGGGACAAAATCTACTAGTAATAAAATTAATTTTCACTTTATGTTTGCAGTAAATTCACCAAATTACTATTACAATTGTATGGGTCAAAATCTATCTCTAGAATACTTAAGTCAGGATGACATTAGCGAAATATTCTTAGGCCGCCACGTATCGAAGTGATTTAAGGAACAATGAAAGTCGTGGTAGAAGAGTCAACAAGGACTGAGGACAAGGAGTCGTCAAAGATCGAGGCCGAGGTCGAATACTCTTGAAAGAGTTATAATGGTTAGTTTCAAGATAGGATATTAAAGAGAATATTCTAGTAGATATTCTATGCACTATTAGGGTTTCTAGGAATATGTTCCCTATAAATAGAAAAAGACATAATGATAGGGGACATGAGATATTCACTTGTAAAGTACACTTTGACTTTATGGAGAGAATCTGGTTTTATTACAGGCATAAAAAAAATGACCCTTTCACTAAGATTCTTGTCCACATTTTTTCACTGGATCCGAGAATAACTCGAATATTCAAAGGCTTATCCATCATCCATCATTGTAAGAAAGAACATCCACTGATTTCATCCTTTTTAGAGTGACTCATTCGTTTTATTTACATAAATGCTATTCATTGCTATTTATCACTATTTAATGCTACATTACTTCTGTTTGGGTCCTTGAATATTATCATTATTGTACACCATCGTAACCTCTGGAATAGATCTACGCGATATTTATCATAATACCGAGAATTTCATATTTATGATATTATTATTAACCAAGATTAACAATTATTTGCATAAATCTAATTAGTTGAACTAAGATCCATATTTTTGGTCAAACAATTTGGCGTCGTCTGTGGGAATCTCTTAGTTAATATTTTAGTGTCCTTTAGATCTACAGCTAACGCAAGTTACTAACCTCACAAACCCCAATATCTTCTTTTTTCTTTATACGTACAAAAACCTACATGGCAGGTAACCAAGGTGAGAGGACCAACCTCATGAATGTTATCAACAAGAGCTGTGAAACCCTAGGCAAAGACGTGATGCCTACTACCTCCCCTAGGCGCGAGAGGTCGCCTCCTCCCCATTGTAGCATAACAAAACCCAACGAAAAAGGGGCATCCACGTCCACAGAAGATGGGACGCTGCCAGGCGTGAAAAAGCTCCTCGAAGCATGGCTGACTGATGCGCTAGTAAGCATACTCAGCAAGCCCGTTCCATGCACAATTGCAGAAATCACAAGAACCTGCACAGTACAACAAGCAGACGAACAAAGCGACCGACCATACCCTCTAACACTAGGTATAACTCACAACGTTACTAATAATACATATGATAGCACCCTTGCCGCTGTTCTAAAGAGGATGGAGGAAATGGAGAATAAAAATAAAGCACTCAAAGATCAAATGAAAGAACAACAAGAACGAGTCGACAAGATACCATGCGCCCCTAAGCTATTGCCAAAGAGGGACACATGCAGGTTTATAGAACAATCGTACAATGAAGAAGCAACCATGTATGCCATACCAAAGACCTTCAAAATGCTGCCCTACCTCAGGATATATGACAGAACGACCGATCCTAAAGATCATGTGACTTCTTACGTCACCGCCGTGAAAGTCAATGACCTCACCAAGGAACAAATGTCCTCTATTTTGCTGAAAATAATTGGCGAAACCCTCACATGAGGGGCATTAACATGGTACCCACACTACCAGCCCGCTCCATAGAAACTTTCGAGGAAATGGCCAATAAGTTTGTAACGGCACATGACGGAGCCAAGAAGGCCAAAACAAGGGTAAGCGATATATTCGCCATCAAGAAGACCTTGGAAGAAGGACTGAGGGGCTTCCTCACCCAATTCAACAGGGTAAGAATGACTCTACAGAATGTGTCCGAGGGGATGGCCTTCGCGGCCATTTAGAACGGGTTGAGTAGAGATGGTTCGAGAGCAACTAGAAAATTGTTGAGCAGATTGATGAAATATCCTCCAACCACTTGGGACAAGATCCATAATGCTTATTGTGTTGAAGTCCGAGTATATGAGGACGATCTTAACGGACCGACCCATCGACTCATCTCAGTACAATCCAAGCCTAGAAAAGATCGAAGTGACAACATCAAGAGAGATCACTCGGTTTCACGACCCAATGGAGAATGACACCAACCATATGTTAGGGCCCATGCCCCACCTTCCCTCCGCTACGAGGAAGGCCCATCCAAGCCGAGGATAGGGACTCACCGGAATGAGTGAGGTATGCCCCCTTATTATTTGCGTACAAGTTTTGCATATCACCTACATAAATAGTCTACGCTCTGGAGAATCACAGAATGAAGGTAAAATGGCCACCAAAGATGAGGTCCGACCCGCGCACCAGAAATCTGACGCCCTACGTGAGTTTCACCAAGAACGAGTGCACAAAACAGAAGATTGCATCTCCTTTAGGCAAGAAGTTGTGAACATGTTGTGGCAGGGATACCTCAAAGAGCTGCTAAGCAACAAGGGGAGAAATAATTTTGCCACAAGACGTGAACACCAAGGTCCGCCGAAGCCGCCATCACCAGCTCGTATTATCAACATGATTATCGGAGGCAATGACGATGTCTCTATCAACAACGTAAAATTCACCACCACTTACAAGCTCAAGTGATCTATCACCATGCGAACGGTATGACGTACTTCAAGAAAGTATCATCTTCGACGAGTCAGATGCCGACAGTTTGACTTTCCCTCATAATGATGCCTTTGTCATCACTTTACGCATTTTAGATACTGATGTCAAACGTATCATGGTGGACGATGGAAGTGGAGTGTGCATTATCCATCCCTGAGTTCTCACCCAAAAGAGACTCGGGGACAAGATAGTGCCACGTTGCATCACGCTAACCAGTTTTAATAATGCAGTTGAGCAGACATCAGGAGAAATTACACTCCCCGTCTTGGCTGATGGCATGATGCTGGAGATGACATTCCACATCATGGACCAGGCCACCGCGTATAATACCATAGTGGGACGACCGTGGATACATCCTATGAGAGTCATTCTTTCGAGCCTATATCAAGTAATCAAATTCCCAACACCTTGGGGAATATTCAGCATACGCGGAGAACATTATACATCCGGGGAGTGCTATCGCATTGCCTTAGACAACACGACAACCTAATAGAAAAAATACAAAGAAAAAGAGGCACAACAATCAACAGGGCCGAGGTCGACACAAGATGAGACCGAGGACGTCATCATGGATCCCGAAATGGTCGAGGCTGCAGACTCGACCATAGAAAACCTCGACCCCGTTCAATTAGACCCCAATGAGTGTAGCAAAAGGGCCTACATTGGCTGCAAACTTCGAGATCTAGGTAAATTCCATCAATTCTTAATAACTAATGCAGATTCGTTTGCCTTCAGCCATGCAAATATGCCAGGCATCCACAAAGAGATTGCCACACATAAATTAAATGTCGACCCGTTCTACCCCTAGTAAGGCAGGTCAGACATAAATTCAATCTCGCTATTAATGATGTCGTCCGCGAGGAGGTGGGGAAACTATTAGAAAATGGTTCCATCAGGGAGTCAAAGTACCCCAAATGGATCGCTAACTTAGTGATAGTCAAAAATAAAAATAGAAAATAGCGGATGTGCATGGATTTCACGGACTTAAATAAAGCATGCCCGAAGGACTCGTTCCCGTTGCCACACATTGACCAGCTCATCGACGTAACGTCCGGACATGAGCTGCTGAGTTTTTTGAACGCGTACTCAGGTTATAACCAGATACTTATGGAAGAAGAGGATTAGGAGAAAACCACGTTCATCGCACACCAAGGAACATACTGCTATAGGGTCATGCCATTTGGGCTGAAGAACGCAGGATCCACATATCCAAGATTGGTCACGAAGATGTTCAAAGACCAGCTTGGCAAGACCATGGAAGTATATATAGACGACATGTTGGTCAAGTCCGTAAAGGCAGAGGATCATATCGATCATTTGAAGGAAGATTTTGACATACTAAGACGGTATAGAATGAAACTAAATCAAGTGAAATGCGCATTTGGCGTAGCCTCTAGAAAGTTCTTGATTTTTTTGNTTCGTATTATCAACATGATTATCGGAGGCAACGATGATGTCTCTATCAACAACGTAAAATTCACCACCACTTACAAGCTCAAGTGATCTATCACCCTGCGAACGGTACGACGGACTTCAAGAAAGTATCATCTTCGATGAGTCAGATGCTGACGGTTTGACTTTCCCTCATAATGATGGCTTTGTCATCACTTTACGCATTTTAGATACTGATGTCAAATGTATCATGGTGGATGATGGAAGTGGAGCATGCATTATCCATCCCCGAGTCCTCACCCAAAAGAGACTAGGGGACAAGATAGTGCCACGTTGCATCACGCTAACCAGTTTTAATAATGCAGTTGAGCGGACATCAGGAGAAATTACACTCCCCGTCTTGGCTGATGGCATGATGCTGGAGATGACATTCCACATCATGGACCAGGCCATCGTGTACAATACCATAGTGGGAAGACCGTGGATACATCCTATGAGAGTCATTCCTTCCAGCCTATACCGAGTAATCAAATTTCCAACACCTTGGGGAATATTCAGCATACGCGGAGAACATTATACATCCTGGGAGTGCTATCGCATTGCCTTAGACACCACGACAACCCAATAGAAAAAATACAAAGAAAAAGAGGCACAACAATCAACAGGGCCAAGGTCGACACAAGATGAGACCGAGGACGTCATCATGGATCCTAAAATGGTCGAGGCTGCAGAATCGACCATAGAAAACCTCGACCCCGTTCAATTAGACCCCAATGAGTGTAGCAAAACGGCCTGCATTGGCTGCAAACTCCGAGAGATAGGTAAATTCCGTCAATTCTTAATAACTAATGCAGATTTATTTTCCTTCAGCCATGCAGATATGCCAGGCATCCACAAAGAGATCGCCACACACAAATTAAACGTCGACCTGTTCTACCCCTAGTAAGGCAGGTCAAACATAAATTCAATCTCGCCATTAATGATGTCGTCCGCGAGGAGGTGGGGAAACTATTAGAAAATGGTTCCATCAGGGAGTCAAAGTACCCCAAATGGATCGCTAACTTAGTGATGGTCAAAAATAAAAATAGAAAATGGCGGATGTGCATGGATTTTACGGAGTTAAATAAAGCATGCCCGAAGGACTCGTTCCCATTGCCACACATCGACCAGCTCATCGACGTAATGTTCAGACACGAGCTGTTGAGTTTCTTGAACGCGTACTCAGGTTATAACCAGATACTTATGGAAGAAGAGGATCATGAGAAAACCACGTTCATCGCACATCAAGGAACATACTGCTATAGGGTCATGCCATTTGGGTTGAAGAACGCAGGATCCACATATCCAAGATTGGTCACGAAGATGTTTAAAGACCAGCTTGGCAAGGCCATGGAAGTATATATAGAAGACATGCTGGTCAAGTCCGTAAAGGCAGAGGATCATATCGATCATTTGAAGGAAGCTTTTGACATACTAAGACAGTACGGAATGAAACTAAATCTAGTGAAATGTGCATTTGGCGTAGCCTCTAGAAAGTTCTTGATTTTTTTGGTGTCACAATGGGGGATCGAGGTCAAACCAGAACAAATCAAACCTATTAAGGGGATACCAGAACTTTTGGCTACCAAGAAGCAAGTCCAAAGGTTGACTGGTCGAATCACCGCTTTATCGAGATCATCTCGTGGTCGTCTGATAGATGTCACAAATTTTTTGGCGTGCTCAAAAAGCACAACGATCTTAAATGGACTCCTGAGTGCGTCCAAGCTCTGTGAGAACTGAAGGCATATCTATCATAACCACCTCTGCTTTCAAAGCCCAAACCTAGGGAATACCTTCTCATCTATCTTACCGTCTTCGAAGTAGCAGTAAGTGCAGTCCTGATATACGAAAGTAAAGGTACGCAATCTCCCATCTATTACATTAGCAAAACACTCATCGATGCAGAGACGAGGTACCCGCACCTCGAAAAACTAGCTCTGGCATTGGTCATAGCCTCACAAAAGCTTAGACCCTATTTCCAGTGCCACCCTATCTCAGTCGTTACAACTTTTCCCCTGAGAAGCCTTTTGCATAAACCCGAGCTATCGGGGAAGCTGGCCAAGTGGGCCATCGAGCTAAGCGAGCACAATATCATATACCAGTCACGAACGATGATAAAGTTACAAGTGCTCGCTGACTTCGTCGTAGACTTCAGTGCAAAGATAATGCCTAAAGTTGAGAAGGAAGCCGTCCAAGCTTCCCTTCAAACACAAGACCTCTGGGTCTTATATACCAATGGCACATCCAACGCTTTAGGGTCTGATTGGTACTCGTACTCGAGGTCCCTACAGGTAAAGTAATTCGCTAGTCCATAAAGTGCCCGGATATGACTAACAACGAGGCCGAGTATGAGGCCGTAATTATAGGATTGAGGCTATCACTCAAGTATGGGGCGAAGCGGCTGAAACTCCGTTGTGATTCCTAAGTCGTGGTTAACAAAGTTACATGGACTTTCCAAATAAAAGAACAAAGATTGCAAAAAATACCATACCGAGATCTATAAGTTATTGCCCGAGTTCGACGAATGCTAGCTCGACTAGATCCCGTGTGCGTAGAATGCTGAAGCAGATGGCCTCGTCAAGTTTGTCGCAGCTACCAAGAGCATCGTGACCGGAGATAAAAGTGTAGCCCGCCTCCTCAACTCATCACTAGACCAAATCGAGGTAAGAACCGTAAGCTTAAATTTGGATTGGCGCAATCGTATTATCGCCTCTTTGTAGGGCGACACACTCCCAAATGACAAAAAAGAAGCCAAAAAACTAAGAATTCAAGCAGCCAGATATAGTCTCGTCCATAAGGGCTTGTACAAGAGGACTTACGACGGCCCTCTAGAAAATGCTTGGGCCCAAACAAGTCCCAGCGCGTCCTCGAAGAAGTCCTTGAAGGCTATTGCGGTACTCACTCCGGAAATCAAGCACTCATCAGATGCCTCATACGGGCATGATACTATTGGCCAACTATGAAAAAAGGACACCTCAGACTTTGTGAGGAAATGCTAACAATGCCAAAAGTACGCCCCGATAATTCACCAAGCAGGCAAACACCTCTACTCGGTCACCTCCCCGTGGTCGTTCACCAAATGGGGAATGGACATCGTGGGCCCCCTCTCAGCAGGGCGAGGTAATGTACAATTCCTTTTGGTTTTAACTAACTATTTCTCTAAATGGGTGGAAGCAGGAGTGTTCGCCCAAATACGGGAACAAGAGGTAATCACCTTTATATGGAGGAACATCATATGCCGATTCTTCCTACCTAAATAGATCAGTTGTGACAACGAACCCTAGTTCATGGGAAAGAAAATTGCCAAATTCTTCGAGAAATGGCACATCAGGAGGATACTATCAATCCCATATCACCCCGTGGGTAACAGACAAACAAAGTCCTCCAACAAGTCCATATTAAACATCATGAAGAAAAATCTCGAAAACGCCAAGGGACTATGGCCAGAGATACTGCCAGAAGTATTATGGGCATATAGAACTACCCCGAAAATGATCACATGAGAGATGCCCTACTCTTTGGTCTATGGGACCGAAGCAATTATACCAGTCGAAGTCAGGGAGCCTAGCCTAAGATACTTCCACGAAAGCGGTACTAGTAATAATGAGAGTATAAGGTAGGAACTCGATGAATTTGATAAACGAAGAGATATGGCGTACATAAGGATGGTAGACCAAAAGTAGCAAGCAAAACGTTATTACAACAAGAAAGAAAAGGTATGGCCGCTCAAAGACGGGGACTACGTACTCAAGGCCAAATCTCAAGCGAGCAAAGACCCACAAGACGGCAAGCTAGGAACAAACTGGGATGGTTCGTATAAAATCATAGCCAAAACAAACAAGGGTTCATTCCAATTAAAGACAATGGAAGGAAAACAATTACCAAACAATTGGAACATCATCCACCTCAAATACTTCAACTTATAAGAGAAAAGGTGTCCTCCAAGCCGCACTCTTTTTCCCTCACTTGAGTTTTGTCCCATTATGGTTTTCTCAAGGAGGTTTTTAACGAGGCAGTAAAAGGAACACTTTTAGTCGAAGTATGTGAGGGAGGGACTGTTTTTTCTCTTTCATTGCCTGACTCCTCAATACACTCCAAGTCAAGTAATGAAGGGACTAGATAGACCAGGACTAGGGAATGGAACGACAACTAATGCCCAAAAAATTTGTAACTCTCTACAATCATGCAATCAGAGCAACAACATAAAAGTAATAAGAAACTTACATTCATCATAAACACCTATCGTCCCTCTTCTAAGTCACACCTCTATTCGGGGTTGTGAAACGGTCGATTGCAATAATAACGCCCAACAAGGAGTCGGGATCGAATCCACGATGAGCTTAGATAGGATTAGTGGTATATATTTGGATAAAGCATGTGAAATATCTTCGTTGCACTTCCACAAATAGGGTTTTGTTTTTACTTCTAAAATTACATTAAGGATTATAATTCTAAAGATATAAAACTAGAGAATATTGTTTTTTGATGGTTTTTAAATATATAAAAAGTCTTAGGGGTATGACCTTCACCTAGGTGTTTGCCTAACGGGTTGTAAATTTTAAAATATATTTTGTTGGTTGGGTGTATTATAGCAATCAATACTCAAATACCCACTCAATACCCCTCGGTAAGAGAGTGATTTTGTCCAATTTGGCTTTCTCAAGTCCAAATGGGAATTGAACAAAACAGTTGATAAAATGTTCAAGTCGGATTTTACTATCTCTAGGTTCAACCCTTTAATTGGAACTATCAATCTCTTGATTTTATCCCAAATTCTTATTAGCCAAGTTTTCCTAGATTAAGTCTCTCTTTATCAAGTAGAAACAAAGTCAAATAGGCATAAACTAATGTTTACAACTATTAATTCTACAATTAAAGGCAAGAACAAGGCTAAATAATAAACACTCAACCATAAACAAGCCATAAATCAAAAATCCATTAGGTTCAGACACTAGGGTTGTGTCACAACCCTAGCTAAAACTCTAGCTACTCATAATGGGTATAGAGGAAAATAAAGAAGAAAAGATGATAAAACTCATATTGCAAAATTAAAAGATAAAAATCCAATGTTAAATCATCAAAGTAAGCTAAAGTTGCCTAAAGGGGTAAAGAAAAACGACTACAGGACTTTCAATATTCAAAACTTAACCTAATTTTGTGAAAGTAGTCTATTTAGACAAAGCTAAAATTTTCTGACAAAATTACCCTTTCGGAGGTTCTGCGGCCGCACAATTATATGTTCGGTCTGCACTTCTTTTCAGATCTTGACAGGACTCTGCGGCCGCATAATTCTGGATTGCGGCCGCATTTCTCATGTTCCGCGGTCCGCACAATTATTGTACGGTCCGCATTTCTTCTTGAGCTTAAAATGAAACTCTCTGAGCTTTGGTTCTTACGTAGCTTCTGTAGCTGCACAATTATTGTGCGGTCCACACTTTGCACTGGGGCTCTGTTGATTTTCCTTCACATTCTGCGGCCGCAGATAGAAATCTGTAGTCCGCACTTGAGCTTCTATGCCTGATTTTTGTCCTTGTTCAGATTACTCCTCCTTGAGTTGGATTTCATCGTAGTGGCTCATTTCCAATACTCCTGCAGATAAGCATATTTCATCAGTTTTCGGGAATACAATTAGACATTTTTGGACTAGAACGAAAGCTAAAAGACACTAATAAGTAGTCAAAATTTCCACTTATCAACTCCCCCAAACTTAAGCTTTTGCTTGTCCTCAAGCAAACAAGGTAATTCCCACATCCACAAGATAAGATTTATTCCATCTAATCTAAGATAAATCAAACACATATCAATTGGGACCAATAATTACCCACAACACTTATGAATTATCAACAAGGCAATGATTTGAAGTTTTAAGCACAAGTAGTTCTAATGTGACACTAGAGCATCAAGAGTTGACTTTACTCATTAAGGAAGTTTGCTCTTTCATGTAGGTCAGTGTGGATCCCAAACTCCTCCTCATCTACTCTTTGTTATCATATCTCACTTAAGAATGTAGCACTCACTTCAAATATTTGTGAAAAGTTCGCTCATCTCTCTCTCAAAAGAATGTCACAAGTATGGCTTTAAGTACCATATGCTTGCCCCTCATGTAAATTACCACTAATGTAAGTTCACTCGGCTTGAAATCACGTAGGGCTTTTTCGGAATGTAATGAAGGCTTTTGGACTAAGGTAGAAAATGTTGGAATAGAACGGGTTCCTCTTTCCTTAAGCACTCCATTTTCTCTGTTTGGCTCATGCTTTGCCGACTCTTTGAGTCATTTTCTTTTTCCTTAGGGGAACTAGAGATACTTAACATAACTCTTTCTTGGTCATGATATTCGTTTTTTCCTTCTTTGTTTTCTCCATGCTTTGCATTTTTTGCTTTCCTTTGAATCTCTTCAACTCTCCAACTTATTCACTTTCTTTTTGCATTTTGCTTTTCCTTTTCTTCATTTCTTTTCTGTTTTTATACCTTGATACCACTTTCAAATTTCTCGTCTCTCCCACAAACTTATATTTTAGCCAATTGTTTCTCAAGAGTGTTAAGGAAAGCCCGGGTGCCAAGAGAGGATCACTGCAAAACGGGTAAAGGCTTGTAACATGGTTATGAAATGAGATAGGTTTTAGGCTCAAAAAGGTTGACCAGGGATAACAACATTGGTGGGTCATGAAAAAATTCAAAACAGGTCAAAGAGAACCTACAATCATTTCTCAAGCCAAGCAAAACTTAGAATTTCGCCTCAAAACACATTCGGGGCAAGTTCTAGACCATTTGCAAGGGTACTTGGACTTGCAACAAAACATCTTACCTCTCACATAGCTGGATTGTTCAAGAGGATAGAGTCAAGGGCCCACAACAACCATATTTAAGATTAAAAATCACTAACGGTTCAACTAAACCACTCGATGATTGCTTAAATCAACAAAAGAGTCAAAAGGTCACTAACTAGAGCTATTTCTCTCCAAGAATTTGTTTTTAATTATAAGCATGTAGTTAAGTGTGTTGGTACTAAGTGAAACATGTTTGACTCTTCTAGTTCGACTCAATTAGGTCCTCTTATTCATTATTACTATTGTTCTTACCTAAACAATTAGGTCCTCTTATTCATTATTACTATTGTTCTTATCTAAACATCAAAAATGGACTCAATCCCTTAAGAAGGTTGTCACGCCATCCATCTTTGGGAAGAGTCACCCGGTTCATACAAAAACCACCTTTGAAAAGAACTATGGCATTAAGAAAACCAAAGGCTTATGGACCACTTAAACATGAAAAGAAACTACTAAATTAAAAAAAAAGCTATTAGACTAAACATTGACTACTGAGAAAACTAAATAAAGAAGCTATGAAGTAAACTGCTGAAAGCATAAATAAATATACAAACTGAGAAAGGGAAAGAGAATATATAAATCAATAGAGAGAGCAGAATATGTACATAATGAAAGTAAAAATAAAAAGAGAATGTTATCAATTATTACAGGCCAATGTCCAATGTCAAATCAAAATAGACTCCACCACCTTGAATAAAAATAAGCATTGTCCTCAATGCTTAACAAAATAAAACAAGGAAAGGAAAGAATAGAGAGGACTCCCTATGCGGTCTCAGTGTCCATAGCAGCATCACCTCCTTCAGGCTCTTCCAATTGGATCTCATCATCCTCTACTCGGGGAGTAGCTGGGTTGGTGAACATTTGTAGCACCACCTCAGCCGTGTGGATAGCGAGGTCTGGCTCCTCAAACCAGCCAACTGGTGCCACTGGTACTGATGTTGTTGCTGGGTCTGCTGGTACAGATGGATTTGTCTCCATCAGTAAGTCAAATGGAAGATCTCCAGTGGTTGCTATCTTGGTCACCTCTCGTCTCAATTTGTCAATTGATTTCCTCGAATATTGAGATTTCCTCATCTTCTTCACCTACTTCCCAAGCTCCTCAATTGCTCCCCCATGTTCCACCAAGGTGTCCATTATGGTCTTCTTATTCTCTAATATTTTCTTCAAAGTTTCCTCCACTGACGGAGGAATCTGGGGTGCTGGGGTAGAAGTCTGAGCTGCAACAACACTGGATAGGTCAGACAGCTTTGCAGTAGGTGTCTGCATCCAGTTGTTGAGACTCGCCAGTGTCTGGGAGACTCGCAGCGCAGAGAGTGGATAAGAAAAGGAGGAAGGCACTAATATTGATGGCCCTGGAGATGGAGGTGGAGGTATAGTAGTTGTACTGGTGGAAGGCCCGACTGCCGTGGAAGGCATGGCAGCTGAATCTGAACTACCACCGATTGATTATCAGACTGGCCTACGGTAGTAGTCGACTTACCCTTGTTCTTTGGGTTCCTTGGGTCCTTCAGAGAGTACCAGGAGAACGGATGCTTAGCCCTAACCTTTGTATCAAAGCTCTTGGGCTCCACCCCCGCATCCGTGAGATACTCCGTGATAGTGTTGGGATACGGGTAGGAGCTTTCACCCTGCCTGACAACCAGAGACATGTTGGCCGACATGATGGTACCCACATTGATTGGGTACCCGGCCATGATGGAAACAGCTAGGACTACCCGAGGGATTGGGAGATTGTTTTTATTCCGGTTTGGGTCTATGCGACTGTATACAAATGTTTGCCACCCTTTTGCTTCAAAGTTGAGGGTGTTCCACAGAATGGGAACCCCTGCTATGATCCATGGTGGTGGTGGTCTTGGAGCTGCTAGTATCTCAGGTAGCCAAGGGCGAGCTGCATCACCCAGTGCGAACTTCTCTAAATACTGCACTGGCTCCACATCCTCGAGCCCCAAATAAGTGTTCATGGTGCTCTGATCAAATCGTACTTTCAAGTTCCGCACCTTAGTCCCCTTCTTAATTTGTGCCACATTGGCGTAGAATTCCCGAACTAAGTGCTCATTGGCATCCAATACGCTTTTCGTGAACCCCTTCCACCATTTTCTTTCCCGAAATTGTCTTAACACATTTGGATTGTACCTATCCAAGTCTTTCAAAAGAAACTGACGCTCAAGTATGAGCGATCTCTTAGGCCACCACTCTCGAAACCTGTTGAATGCAGTCTGGCTCACAAACCTATCTTCCCAAAATTTCTTCTTCTTTGACCTCTCCAGGCCTGCAACTCTAGTATCACCCCCTGACCGTCATCCGAAATATCATCATTATCATCAACTGTGACTGGTGGGAGGGGGCATGAGTAGATGAGGGCTCCGAAGCCTGGTTGTTCCCTTCCGACCCCTCAGAAGTACTCTCAGAATAGGTAGGCTCATCTCTCAGTCGGTATCTGTCATGGGGTAGTTGTGGTTGTGATTGCACAACAGACTGCCTTTGCACTGAGTCGCCCTCCGATGCTTCCCTAGACGGGGCATATGAACTTGATTCGGGCGGCTCTAGTTGTCTACCTCGACTTATTGTTGCCTTCTTACTGATCACTTTTTGCACGGAGAGTGGTAGGGTACCCCTGCCTTGGCCTTGGAAAGGTTCACCCCTCCCCTTGGATATATCATCTCGTCCATGTGATCCAACCATTGTCTACAATACATAGCAACATGAATCAGTTATAGTTCAAATCTAAAGTATCAAACAGTTGTAGACAAATAATATGCAAGTTGGGGGAAGTACGGTCCGCACATTTTTAGGTGCGTCCGCAAATGGGCTTGTGCGGACCGCACAATTTTGGAAGTATGGCCGCACTGATGGTTCTGCGGTCCGCACAATTTTGGGTACGGTCGCACATTGAAACTTCAAAAATGACAACTCTCTGAAGACAGAGAATTGCTTAATCTGCAGTCGCACACACTCTTCTGCGGCCGCGATTGAATTTCTGCAGACCGCACAATTTTGAGTGTGGTCCGTACAATCAATGCACACATTCGGCCGCACAATTTAAACACCAACGTCAGGGAACTTAGGGATTTTCAATTTAGACATGGTATTGGCAATTTAGATATGATACACAGTTTACCCATCCCCCAATTAGAAACTAGGAAGTTACCCACATAATTTTAAGCACACATGATGATGAATTTGACATTATGCCTAAAGATAACTATACTAACTATGAACAAAATTAAGAAAATTGAAAAAATTGAAGATGAATTGAACCTACCAGTGATGTAGTGATGCAAGGAAGAATTAAGGAAGATGAAATGAATGAGAGATAATTGGATCAATTTAAGTGAACTGTGCTTGCCTTTGTGTTAAGTATTCAGAGTGTGTAAAACTTGACCAGTGTGAGGGGGCTATTATTTATAGTTTGACCGACTAGGGAAAAAATGCTACGCTGAGTGCGACCGCATAATTTTATATGCGGTCCGCACTCCTTACCTGTTACCCCTTACCCTTTTGATGATTTTTGGTCCGCATATTTTTTAGTGCGGACGCAGATTTTCTTGTGCGAACCGCACATTTTCTTGTGCGGCCGCACTTTGGCCATTTCTCTAATATGCACAACTTCAGAGAGTTTGCAATTTCTGATCTCCAGTTGTGCAGCCGCACAAAGAATTGTGCGACCGCTGACCCCTTTCTGTCGTGTCCTTCAAAATTATGCGATCCGCATGTTTTTTCACACATAGCCATTTTCGTTGAGCATAGTTCCTGCAAAGCACATTCATTCATGCAACACACTTCAAAACCAGTTAGCACAAAACAAGACCTATCTAAAGAAGAAGAAAAAGGAAAAGAAAAAGAAACATGGGTTGCCTCCCAAGAAGCGCCTGATTTAACGTCACGGCACGACGCAGATTACCATTAATTACTTGAAATGAATCACTGCCACTATGTAGCCATCACCAACTTTTCCCAGGTAGTGCTTCACCCGGTGACCATTGACTCTAAATACTTCATCATTTTTATTCTTCAAGTCCAACGCACTAAAGGGTGTCACACTCACAACTTCAAATAGGCCACTTTATTTAGACTTCAACTTTCCCGGAAACATCCGTAACCGAGAATTGAACAATAACACAAGATCACCTTCTTTAAACTCCTTGTTCCGAATGTACTTGTCATGGAGTTACTTAATCTTTTCCTTATATAAGGATGAACTTGTATATGCATGGTACCAAAATTCATCTAGCTCATTCAATTGTTCCATCCTTAAGTTAGAGGCGACATCCCACTCAAGATTTAGCTTCTTCAAAGCCCACATGGCTTTGTGCTCAAGTTTCACCGGAAGGTGACAAGCTTTCCCAAACACTAATCAGTATGGATATATCCCAATTGGTGTTTTGTAAGCCGTCCTATAAGCCCATAAAGCATCATAATTTTCTTTGACCAATTCGTCCGGTTGGCATTCACTATTTTTGACAAAATACTCTTGATCTCCCGGTTGGAGACTTCCACTTGTCCGCTTGCTTGAGGGTGATAGGGGGTCGTGACTTTGTGAGTGATACCATACTTGATAAGAAAGGTATCAAAAGCTTTGTTGCAAAAATACGACCCCTCATCGCTTATAATGGCCCGCGAAGTACCAAACCCTGTGAAGATGTTCTATTTCAAAAATGCCACCATACTTCTAGCTTCGTTGTTGGGTAGAGCAACGGACTCAATTTCTAAGATGGTGGTGAGGGGCCTCTCATTTTTCTTTGAAATCCCACCGACCCTTTGACATTCATCACAACACTTTACTAGATCACTTGCGTCCTTGTAGAGAGTAGACCAATAGAATCCACAACTCAACACTTTGGCCGTCGTTCTTGCTCCCCCATGGTGACCACCGTAGGGTGAAGAATTACAAGCCCCAAAAATTTCAACTTGTTCCTTCTCTGGCATTCATCTTCTAATCATGCAATCGGTACAAATCCGGAAGAGGTACGGTTCATCCCAATAATAGTTTAGGCAATCCCGTTTGAGCTTCTTTATTTAGTTTGAAGGGAACTCATCCGGTACAATACCACTCACAAGATAATTTGATAAATCAGCAAACCATGGCATCTCGGTCATTGAAATGGATAGAAGTTACTCGTCGGTGAAGGAGTCATTGATTTCAAGGCCGTCATGTGGCTTCCCATCCTCTTCCAAGCGAGACAAGTGGTCCGCCACTTGGATTTCATTGCCTTTTGTGGTCTTGGATGTCTAGATCGAAAAAAGCACCCATATCATTAACCGAGCCTTTGAATCTTTCTTGCTCTTAAGGTACCTAAGTACCGCATGATCCGTGTGAACAATCACCTTTGTACCCATCAAGTACGGGCGGAACTTCTCCATAGCAAAAACAATAGCAAGGAGCTCTTTTTCGGTCACAGTGTAATTGACTTGGGCATCATTCATGGTCTTACTAGCATAGTAGACCGGATGAAAGATCTTGTTGACACGTTGCCCCAAAATTGCTCAGATGTCCACATCACTAGCGTCACACGTGAGCTCAAAAGGCAAGCTCCAATTTGGGGCGATGATAATAGGAGTAGTTGTCAATTTGAACTCGAGAAATTCAAATGCCTTCATGCAATCCTCATTGAAATGGAATTTGTCATCTTTCTTCAAAAGCTTACACAAGGGGTTCACCACTTTGGAAACATCCTTGATGAAATACCGGTAGAACCCCGCATGACCCAAGAAACTCCTCACTCCCTTCACGGATGTTGGAGGTGGAAGTTTAGAAATTACCTCTATTTTTGCCTTGTCGACCTCAATGCCATTCTTTGAAATTTTGTGGCCAAGGACAATGCCTTCCTCAACCATGAAATGACATTTCTCCCAATTCAACACCAAGTTTGTCTCTTCACATATTGCCAAGACCTTATCCGATTTTTTCAAGCAATCATCAAAAGAATTCCCGACCACCGAAAAGTCATCCATGAAGACTTCAAGGAAATCCTCCACCATGTCCGTGAAGATATCCAGCATACACCTTTGAAAAGTCGCCGGTGCATTGCATAACCCAAATGGCATCTGCGAGAATGAGAAAGTACCATAAGTACATGTGAAAGTAGTCTTCTTTTGATCCTCCGGAGAAATAAGAATTTGATTGTAGCCAAAATACCCATCAAGGAAACAATAGAAAGCATGGTCGGCCAACCTATCAAGTATTTGATCTAGGAAGGGAAATGGGAAATGATCCTTCTTTGTGACTTTGTTGAGCTTGCGATAGTCCATACATACTCTCCACCTGGTCACCATTCTTGTAGGAATCAACTCGTTCTTGTCATTGGTAACCACCATCATGCCCCCTCTTCTTTAGGACACACTACACCAGAGAGGTCCACGAACTATCGGAAATGGGGTAAACAACCCCGACATCCAACCACTTTATGATATCCTTTTTGACCACCTCCTGCATTACTTCATTGAGTCTGCTTTTATGTTCAATGGAGGGTTTGGCATCTTTCTCCAAATTAATCTTGTGCATGCAAAATGCGGGGCTTATTCCCCGAATATCTGCCAATGTCCATCCAATAGCTTTCTTCCTCTTTTGTAGCACCGCCAATATGGAGTCTACCTGCAAACAAGATGAAAGAATAACCGGTAAAGTATAACAAGGGCTAAGGAATTCATACCTGAGATGCGGAGGCAATGGCTTTAACTCCAAAGTGGGGGGCTCCTCGATTGAGGGCTTTGTTGGAGGAGTCTTCTGATTTTCAAGATCCAAGGACAATTTGCGGGTTTCATAAGTGTACGACCTCATTCCTTGCAATGAGTTCACGCATTCCACATAGACATCCATCTCGTCATCATCAAGGTTAGGAAAAACGACCTCCAAAGTGTCATCAACATTCATCGTGGCAATAGTATCATCAATAATCACATCGGTCACCAAGTCCACAAACGAACACACTTCATTGCTATTCGGTTGCCTCATAGATTTGCACACATGAAAAAACACCTTTTCATCACCACCCGGAAAGTGAGTTCACCGGCTTCCACATCAACAAGAGCCTTCCCCGTAGCAAGGAAAGGTCTACCCAGAATAATCGGTACCTCATAGTCCACTTCACAATCAAGAATCACAAAATCCGCCGGGAGAATGCATTTATCAACACGAACCAACATATTATCAATTATAACCAACAGTCTCTTCATGGTACGATCCGTCATTTGTAATCTCATAGATGTGGGTCTTGGTTTCCCAATTCCCAAAGTCTTGAAAATCGAATAGGGCATCAAATTGATACTTGCCCCAAGATCACAAAGATCTTTAGCATAGTCGGCACTTCCAGTGGTACAAGGGATTGTGAAAGCGCCGTGATCTTCCAATTTATGAGCCATTAAGTGCACAATAACATTCACTTGATGAGTCATCTTTATAGTTTCACAATTCATCGACCGCTTCTTTCTCACCAAGTCCTTCATAAAATTTGCATAACCGGGCATTTGTTCCAAAGCCTCAACCAATGGTACATTAATAGATAGACTCTTCATCATGTCAATGAACTTTTTGAACTTATTCTCGCCATTTTGCTTGGCAAGCCTTTGAGGGTATGTAGGATGAGGCCTTGGCATTGGTGCCTTAGCCTTTGGCACTACCGGTTCCGGTATGTCAACAATGTTCTCCCTAGACGGGTTCACTTCCTCTTGAGTCTCCTCCACATTATCTTCAAGATTAATACTTACTTCATCATTTACTTGTACCACTTTCTCATCATCCATAATTTTCCTTTGACTTGAGGTGGGTGCATCCCCACATTTTCCACTCCCTGTAGTCACGACCATGGCATGTCCCGTATTGTTCCCACCCTTTGGGTTCACCACCGTGTCACTTGGTAGTACCCCCTTAGGACGAGTGGTTAAAGCTTGCGAGATTTTCCCCAATTGAACTTCCAAATTGCGAATTGAAGTGTTGTAAAAGGCTAGTTGGGCATCGGAGTCAAAATTCTTCTCCATCATTTGTTTGAACATGTTCTTAATTCTTCCCATCTCACTATTGAAATAGCTTGGACCATTGGAAGGATAAGGAGGCGAGTTGCTCGGTTGTTGATACATCAGGGGCCTTTGAAAGCCCGACCCCTGATTTCCTTGGTTATTGTTCCACCCCCCATGGTTGTTGCCTCCCCAATATCATTGACTATTGCCACTCCAATTTCCTTGGTTATTTTGACCATTCCAATTTCCTTGATTATTTTGATTGTTCCAATTCCCTTGGTTATTTTGATTGTCCCAATTCCCTTGATTACCGTAAGGTCGCCATTGTTGTTGATTCGGACCTTGAGATTTGTTTCTTTGCCTTTGAAAATTGTTCACATATTTTACTTCCTCCTTTTGGTCATTGTAAGATTCATCTTGATCAAAACCACTATCTTGTTGCACATAATGTTCTGCACGGTTTTGCACTTGAGGACCCTTTTGCCTTCTCCTGTTTACCATCATATTAACTCCCTCCATTGTATTTACTTGCTTAGGACCTTGCACTTGTTGAAGTTGTGCCTTGGGTAATTGATTCATTGTGGTGGTCAACTTGGCAATTGCTTGCCCATGATCATGCAATTATTTATGTAGGTGAATCATATTTGGATCACCTTGAGGAACATTTGCTCTACTTTGCCATACCGATGAAGTATCCGCCATTTCATCTAAGATCTCACAAGCTTCCGCATATAGCGTTGTCATGAAATTTCCACCGACAAGTTGGTTGACCACGCATTGATTTGCAGTATTGATCCCCCTATAGAAAGTTTGTTGAATCATAGCCTCCGTCATGTCATTGTTTGGGCACTCTTTCACCATAGTTCGGTACCTCTCCCATATCTCATGCAAAGGCTCATTGGGTTCTTGTTTGAATGCTAGAATCTCGTCTCTAAGAGTAGCCATATGCCCGGGAGAAAAGAACTTGGAAATATATTTCTCCGCCAATTCATCCCATGTATGGATGGAATGGTTTGACAACCTTTCTAACCAATCCAAGGCTTTCCCCCATAGAGAGAAATGAAATAGCCTCAACCTTAAAGCATCCTCAGAGACGTTTGTCTATTTACTCCCCCAACAAGTGTCCACAAACCCTTTCAAGTATTTGTACGCATTTTGATTCTGAGCCCCGGTGAAGAATCCCCGTTGCTCTAGCAATGTGAGCATAACATTTGTGATTTGAAAGTTTCCTGCCCTAATGCGGGGCGGGACTATGGCACTTTCATACCCTTCATTCGGCAACACCCGGTGTGGAGCCGCTCTTGGTGAATTTGGGGGTGGAACGGGACGTTGTCTTGAGGCGGTCGGCCTCGGCTATTTGCTTGAGGTTCAAGAGGAACCTCTTCAACTTGGTCATCTTCCACGTCCACATCCCCCAAAGGCATGTTTCTGAGAGGATCATTGTTGTTGAGAGCCAGTGTTTCACCTATAATTGTTTCACCAAAACGATTAGTAACACGGAAGGAAAAGAAGATGATTTATACACAAAACCAAATATATAGCTAAATCCATTTTTATGCTCCCCGGTAACGGCGCCAAAAATTGATCTCGACCAAGTCACACCTCTATTCAGGGTTGTGAAACGGTCGATTGCAATAATAATACCTAACAAGGAGTCGGGATCGAATCCACATGGAGCTTAGATGGGATTAGTGGTATATATTTGGATAAAGCACGTGAAGTATCTTGGTTGTACTTCCACAAATATGGTTTTGTTTTTACTTCTAAAATTACGTTAAAGATTGCCATTCTAAAGATATAAAACTAGAGAATATTATTTTTGGATGGTCTTCAAATATATAAAAAGTCCTAAGGTTATGACCTTCACCTAGGTGTTTGCCTAACAGGTTATAAACTTTAAAGCTTGTTTTGTTGGTCGGGGTGTATTATAACAATCAACACTCAAATACCCATTCAATACCTCTCGGTAAGAGAGTGATTTTGCCCAATTTGGCTTTCTCAAGTCCAAATGGGTATTGAACAAAACAATTGATAAAATGCTCAAGTCGGGTTTTACTATCTCTATGTTCAACCCTTTAATTGGGACTGTTAATCTCTTAATTTTATCCCAGATTCTTGTTAGCCAAGTTTTTCTAGATTAAGTCTCTCTTTCTCAAGTAGAGACCAAGTCAAATAAGCATAAACTAATGTTTGCAACCATTAATTCTACAATTAAAAGTAAGAACAAGGCTAAATAATAAACACCCAACCATAAACAAGCCATAAATCAAACACCAATTAGGTTCACACACTAGGATTGAGTCACAACCCTAGCTAAAAATTTAGCTACTCATAATGGGTATACAGGAAAATAAAGAAGAAAAGAAGATAAAACTCATATTGCAATATTAAAAGATAAAAATCCAATGTTAAATCACAATTATTGTGCGGTCCGCATTTCTTCTTGAGCTTGAAATGAAACTCTCTGAACTTTGGCTCTTACGTAGCTTCTGCGGCCGCATAATAATTGTGCGGTCCACACTTTGTACTAGGCTCTGTTGATTTTCCTTCACATTCTGTGGCCGCAGATAGAAATCTGCGATCCGCACTTGAGCTTCTATGTCTGATTTTTGTCCTTGTTCATATCACTCCTCCTTGAGTTGAATTTTATCGTAGTGGCTTATTTTTCAATACTCCTGCAGATAAGCATATTTCATCAGTTTTCGAAAATACAATTAGACACTTTTTGGACTAGAACAAAAGTTAAAAGGCGCTAATAAGTAGTCAAAATTCCCACTTGTCACCTCGCTCGAACAACACCTATTGGCCCTCGGGCACAACTATGAAAAGATTATGTTCGACCCCGCTCGAACAACACCTATCGGCCCTCTCCACGACTAAGACAAGGTCATGTTTGACCCCGCTCGAACAACACCTATCGGCCCTTGGCCACGACTAAGACAAGGTCACGTTTGATCCCACTCGAACAATACCTACCGGCCCTCGTCCGAGATTAATAAAAGGATAAGTTCGAACAACACCCATCGTTCTTCGGTCGAGACTAATAAAAGATAAGTTCGACCAAGTACGAACAACACCTACCAGCCCTCGACCGCGATTCAAAGAAGTAAAGATTCGACCAAGTTTGAATTATGCCTATTAATCCTCGGCCTCGTTCCGATAAACTTTGCTATATACAAGGACGACGACAAAAGCATGAAGGAGCAAAACGCGCAAAGTACAGAAATAAAGCGCAGAAAATAAGAAAGGTGCAAATAAAAGCAAAAGCTAACTCTGATATTATAAACAAAGGTTTCTTAGAAAGGCTCATAAAGACGCCAACAAAAATAAACAAAAACTCCAAAAAAGCAAAAAAGAACTACTGCTGATCACTACCATCACGACATGCGACACCCTCATCGGTCTGGCCCTCAACGCCTTCTCCATCCTCGCCAGGAGGGTATACGAAATCATACCAGGCCTCGTCCTCGAGGCGATCTATAGCATCCTCACCATCCTCATCTTCCTCACCAGGACGAGGAGTAGTCTAATAATAGCCACAAGCAATCCGAGCCTCGCGAGTCTTGACACGAGAATCCTCAAAGTCTGCGGCAGGAACAGAGCCCGCTACATGCAACTCACGAAGCACGTCCAATCAGGCCTCGACTTGAATCCACTCTTCGTAAAACTCGCAAGGAATGTTGGGGAAGCCAGAAGCCGCAGATAAAGAAGGTCGTTCAAGTAGTTTGGCCTTCTCGGCCTCCAGAGCAGCAACCAGATCATAAAGGTCATAAGTCTCTTTCTCCAACTCCTCAATCCTTTCATCAAGCCTCTCTTCTTTAAGCCTTACCATCGTCAAGTCATTTTCTCGCTCGGAACAAAGAGTTAGGATCGCCACTTTAAGGGACTCCGCCCTCCTCAGAGCTTCTGACCGAGCGGACTCTGCCTTCTCTAGCTCCTCTTGCTTCTTGGGGACCTTGCCACTAAGAGCCTCCATTATGAACTGACATTCTTCGAGTTGGCCTCACAACAAGACCACTTGGGCTTGGAGATCACTGCATTGGGCTTCTACGCCCCTGCTAAGCTCAAGATCCTCCTCTTTGCCCCTCAACGTCCCTTCCAAGACACAACATTTCTCCACGACCCGCATTAAATCCTCTTCCCTCTCCTTCTAATCCTCCCTCAACTAGCACACATCGCCGTCCTCACGGAGCCGACGCCGAAGCTCCCGATACTTCTCAAGACATTTAAAATACTTATCTTTCAATTTCATGTAAATATCTTTACGTTTCTTCTCCCAGCGAGCACTCTCGATCTCCAAAATAACCGTCTGCAAAATAAAGAAAGAAATTGGAGCTTACGAAAGAAAGCAAAACATAAAGAAAAGAATGGACAACAATTGTACTTACTCGAAGAGCAAGGCCAACAATGTTATTAGACAAAGAGTTGTCATCTATCATCTCGAGGGTTGTACCCTCAATTTTAGAACAAAGAGGACCAATGGCATAGACTATTTCCTCGGTGTTTACAAGTAGGTTACGATCCATCGGGATCGCAATAGTCCTTGAACCCTCTTCCAACCTCATTTCGAGTTGAGTGAGTCCCTCATCGATCATCCTCAACTCATCCATATCCATGTCGATGTCAGATCCAACGTCCTCCTCAGTGATGACCTTCCCTCTACCATCAGTCAAAGAAGGGACGTCCGTCGCGACCCCAGAAGATGAGGCCTTCTCTCCCCTCGAAAGTACAGGGGCATCATTATGGACCTCGCCCTCGATCGTGTCCCCCACAGGACGCATGCTCGTTTCCTCCAAGTAAGGGGCCTCGGGACTTGCCTCAAGGCTCTCTCCAATATGCATTGTGGCCGTTTCTCGAAGAACAAAGCCATAATCTCCCACATCAATGATTTTTGGCCTCTCTTCCCCCGTATCCACGTCTCTTCTCTTACGAGGCATTAGACCGCCGTCATCAGGAGATGTGCCGTCCTCATCAACTAGTGAAAGGAGTTGGGCAGATAGAACGAAGACGTGCTCTCGAACTACGGCTGCTGAGGTTGAGATTGGTACGGAAGATGTAGTAGTCACAATAGGAGCAGAAGCCAAAGATACAACAGTCGTCCTTCGAAAAGAGGGCACCAATGCGCGACTCCTCCGAGAAGATCACCTGCCTGAAAAACAAATAACATCAAGTTAGAAAAATAAATCCATACACTATAGGAAATGGAGCGGCCACGATCAAAGAAAAGAAATTACCAGTCGAAGGGAGAGCATGCTTGAATTTCTTGAAAAAACTTAGCCAATCAGGATCCCTACGATGTGAGGGATGAGTCACTCAACCAGTTAGAGATGTGAGCGACCAGAGGAGGAGGCTGGCCGTTGGCTGCAAAAGAGAAAAGTAAAATCAAAATCTGAAACAAAAAACGAACGCAGAAAGAAACAGGGCACTCACGAGTGTAGTTCCAAGCTTCAGGAAAGCCGTTAATGTTGTCCACGACGTCCTCGGTCCTGACGAAGAAGAAGTTAAGCCAAAACCGATGATTGGCTTTGTCGTCCATCTTCACCACAAAACATTTACCTCCTCGGTGGCGAAGGTTCAACATCGTCCCCCTATAAAAGCCAGGGGCAAATAAATGTATCAAGTGCCGCAACGTTAGCTCGACCCCGACCAGCTCGACGAATTTGGTCAACATCTTAATCACCTTGTAGACGTACGCTACAAGCTGAGGCGGGAAGACGCCATAATGATGGAAAAATTCCTCCACTAGCGGGAGGATGGGGAAAAAGTAGCTGATGAGGAAGTAGTTGGCATAAAAAGCGCAGTACCCAGGATGATAGACCTGTACTACGTCCCCCTCAGCCGGGATCAACTCAACATGGTTTGGGAGGCCGAATTTGGCCTTAAGTTTCGCCAATTCCTTAGGTGTCATCATTGATTTAAAGACTCCAGGCGCGGGGTCCGATACTTTGGTAAGGTCGGACCTGGATTCGGGATTATGCGGGATTATTTCCTCTAACAACGGGAAGGTTTCATCCTCAACAATGGCGAAAACACTCTTCCCATGGGAGGGGAACACCACTACCAAGGGAGCAACATGACTCCCCTCACCAACATTAGAAGATACGTTAGAGATGATTCATCGTAGTGGAGGAGTGCAACAAACGAGAGAGAATGAAGAACAATATAGGTCAATGAAACAAGAGGAAATAAATTCGGAGAAGAAGAGAGCAAGAGAAAGGTATAATGTTTCGAAACATTAGAGGGTTTAAACTCCAAAATCATGTTCAAAGATCTCTATATATAAAAGTCATTGCACCAAAATCGAAAACAGTTCATCATGATTGGTACCGAAACCAAAGCGGTAGGTCTAATCAAAGGTCACACGCGAAACTAAGCGACGTATATGGAATATGCGTCATAATGATGCATGATATCATGACGTCATCCTAACCAGTGGACAACATAATTCCAACAAATCATCTAGGAAATTCGAAACATTTGAAATGTGCGGCCCACATAAGGCCACGTCGCCTGCTCACCGCAACAACCACGACTCGTGTAGTCCGCTTGATTAGCTCGACCACCAACAACATGATCCGCTCATCGAACCCGCCCGCGAAGTCGACCTCAATAAGCGGAGGGACTAACTGTATGGGTCAAAATCTATCTCTAGAATAATTAAGTGAGGATGGAATTAGCGAAACATTCCCAGGCCGCCACATGTCGAAGTGGTTTAAGGAACAATATAAGTCGTGGTCGAAGAGTTAGCAAGGACTGAGGATGAGGAGTCATCAAGGATCGAGGCCGAGGTCGAATACCCTTGATAGAGTTAGAACGACTAGTTTCAACTTTCAAGATAGGACATTAAAGAGAATATTCTAGTGGATATTCTCTGCAATTATACTATTAGGGTTTCTAGGAACATTAGAAAGAGACACAATGATAGGGGACATGAGATATTCACTTGTAAAATACACTTCGACTTTATAGAGAGAATCTGGTCTTATTATAGACATACAAAAATAACTTTTTCACTAAGATTCTTGTCCACATTTTTTCATTGGATCCGAGAATAACTCGAATATTCAAAGGTTTATCCATCATTCATCATTGTTAGAAAGAATATCCACTGATTTCATCCTTTCTCGGGTGACTCATTCGTTTTATTTACATAAATGCCATTTATTGCTATTCAACACTATTTAATGCTACATTACTTTTGTTGGGTCCTTGAATATTGTCATTATGGTACACCATCGTAACCTTCGGAATAGATCTACATACTATTTATCATAATATTGAGAATTTCATCTTTAGGATATTATTATTAACCAAGATTAACCCTTATTTGCATAAATCTAAT